>JAPYYQ010001456.1:0-33108 GCA_030522585.1 Anagyrus pseudococci
TTTCCTATAAACCGAGTATGTACCACCGGAACTATACAGTATAGTAATTTTTACAAAAAAATTTTGTAATTTTTATTTATACTTTTTTCTACGTGTATGTGGGAATAGGGAGCGGAAGCGCGTAATGGAAGACGCAAGACGGAGATTAGGTAACGAGAGTGGGAAATCCGCCTATGAGCGCGACTCCCCCCCGCACAGCGAACATCAGGGGCTGATGGTGGTAGCGGCAAAGAGGATAGCGACACCCGGGCTTGGCTGGTGGCCGACGATCAAGCCGGTGGGGAGGGAAGGACGAAATTACGTTATCGGCTCGTCGGCGCCCTCGTTATGGCTCTCGGCTGCCCCCGAGCATCACGTCCCGTAATTCCGGGGCATTAAGGTAAGCGCTCAGCCTGGAGCGGTCTGGTGGTAGTGGCGGAGCCGGGGCCACGGCCTCGCCCCGTCTCCATGGCAACCCCGTGCCGCGCAGCATCCCCCCGTCGCTCGCGCGGATTCGCTCTTTTGCCGCGCTAGCCCGGAGACTACTACCGCGTCGAATCGATAATAGCGCGCGCCCGGCCCCTCGGCCCACCGCTTGGCAGCGCCTCTCGCCCCCGACTCGCGTAATCGACGAGCCCGCGCCTATATCCCTCTGCGACTATACGTACGTTGTGTGTATTGCTGTTACTGCGATGGCGCACGATCTGGATCTTAGGGAAACTCTGTACAGCTACTTTGCATGTATAGGCTTGATTACGGTTTATACACTATAAACGCGGCGACTGGCAAATCGTTCCTGAGTAGCATTTGCGCGTATCTAATTTCAAGAATGCCCGTGTACACGCAGGCATAAAAAGTCGTTAAATAGACCCGAAAGCTAACTTGTATACATCCGCGCAACGTATAGTCGAGCATATATAAATACATACGTAAGGCATTTGAAATGCAAATTTAATTAAAACGCGCATTTGTCGGCAACGGCAAAATAGTCCAGCTGGCTATTTAGCGTTAGCAGACCGGCGGCGACACAGCCTTGCAGACACGTCCGAATAATGTTAATCAATCACGCTGGGAAATAGAGAGTAAGCAATACAGTCGGCCCGTACGTCGTTTTTTTCTCAGGCAACTAACCTTTTGTCCGCAACAACGCGACACGGCCTATAATCCAGCGGGAAAATCAAGTGTAAATAAGTCCATACGTTTCGAATTACACGCGGCGCGCCTGCGGGCCTGCCGCTTACAGATGATATACGCCTCGTATGGCCATTACGTTGGCGCACTCTCGATGTAAGAGCGCAGCGCGCTTGGCTCGATTTGTATAAAAAGAATTACGCTCGGACTCCATTTTGCTCGACGACAATGCGTCGTGGCAGGAGGGGAGGCGCGAAGAAGAGTGCGTATACCGACGAGAGAAAGAGGGAGGAAAAAAAAGAGCTTATGCCCCGTAGTCTCTCCCTCTTGGACTTCCGCTCGATAAAGCGCTGCGCCGAGGGAGACTCATCCCTCCTCCTTTATACACGCGCGCGCACACATCTACAGCCCTCAGCCGCGGCCGCGCCTCTCTCTCGGATTTTAATTGTAAATCAGAGAGCGAGAGAGCGTGTATAAAACAGCTGGGATTATTCCGTCGGCGTTTAGCTAGCCGAGAGAGCAACCAAGAGAAAGAGAGAGAGAGTGTCATTGTCGAGCACAATGGCCGCTACAGGCGCGCGCTATCCACGGAAATCTGCGCGACAAACGTAACGGCGCGAGTATTCCCTCTTTTTCTTACTCTCGCTCTCGGATTTATTGGATAAACGTCGAGAAAGGTAGAACGATTTTGGGGGGAGAGAAAAAAAGAAGATATCATGGCCACAGAGACGTATATATATTATCGAGGGTAATATCGCACCTATGCTCTCTTTTCTTCCATCCCCATACTTCCAGCACTGTCTTCCTCTCGCTCGTTCTAATCGGCAATCGTAGATCGAGTGGGCTGGCTCTGGGGCTAACAGCACCTCAGAGACGGGATACTTATATTCGAGATTTCATTGCTATGGGGCGCGCGCCGGCGCTTTTCGCTTTAGCACCCGGACCTCTCCGCGCGCGATGGAGATTAAGTGCCGTGTGGGGGGATGACGACGCGAGGGCTGTATACGAGAAGCCTAGGCGCGCGGTTAGCCTAACGACTTTATACTTATACGTGCCCCGTGATTTTTCGACGTTTCATATATACGAATCCGCCTAGAAAAAAAAAGTTAGAAGTTATATACGCGTGACCTTTTTTTTTTTACTTTTATTTCGACTCTTTCTTTATGCGCCACTCATCGGGAATTTATTTAGCAGTGTCTCCTCTCTTTTTTTTCCCTCAGCTTTTCACGGAATTTCGAATAAATAAAATATGCGCAAAAGGAAAAAATAGAGATATCGCATACACCTTATACCGTTACCTCCCAAGTGTTTTCACATCGTTTATATACATATGCGGTTATTGCGGGGGGCTCTCTGTCTCGCTCATTTTTGTCGTAGGCGCAAATTAAGCGAGAAATCGTCTTGGATTTATCGCAGTTCGATGGTAATCGGCGCTGGAGTAGGGAGAGCCGCCTATAACATCCGCGAGAGGGAAGTGAGAAAAAACGGCGCAGGCATACGCAGCCGGCTATACATGGCAAAATATTATCGCCATCGTTTACGGTTAATTAAGACTTATATTCCAATAAAAAAAAAAAGAAAAGAAAGAGAACCGACTCCCCATGTTTTAAATCGACACGGATTTCTCCGGGCGCATCTAAACATCTCAATTTAGTTGATCGATAAATTAAGAGGCGCGCATGTCACGCGCGCGAGCGCTACGATGATGTCTTTCATTATTCAGCCAATTAAGAATTGGTCAATATAAGTTTGGGGGAAAGAGGGATCGAATTGCGCATAGAAATGGTTTTTTAAATCAAATCCGCGCAGGCCTGTTTTCGTCTTTTAATTTACGATCTAACTTATGTACAACGTATACGTGTATACGGAAATACGTCAGCTCAATCGAATAGCCAACATTTGCAGTGTGTGCGCGCTACACACGCTCTGCTATATGCGTTTATTATGCAAAAAGCTCAATAAAATTGCAATAATAAACCGTAAATAGCACGGCGAGGGGATTAAAATATTTTGAATACAACTTTTTAAAAGCCAATGAAAAACTCGGAGAATTAATATTTATGAAAAAGGAAGCGTCGTTTTGTTGCAATACCTATACGTATCTTTCCCCCGGGGAGAAAAGAGAGAAGACAATTTGGATGCATATACGCGAAAAAAAGCTGCTGCCAAAGAGAATAACGTCATTGCTACGCCGTGCAACTTTGATTTTTTTTTAATTCGATAATATACACGTCGTGCACAGATTTTTTCGTTATTCAAAGTCCCCGGGGCTCGGCGAATCTCTGGACTTTTAAAATTCCAATAAACTTTTCCCATCATCTCTACATTTGCGCGCAAAATCCCTGCAGACGCATACGTACGCGCGTATATGGAGTATAGGGAGGGGCACACGTTGCTGGTCCGTTTCTCGCAACATGATTTGAAGTCCCCCGGGCTCGCAGGCAGCATGACAAATAATGTTCACAATAGGCCATTTCCTCCGATCGACTCTCTGCCCCCCATCCTTTTTGAAATCCCCGGCTGGACTGGTGTTCTCTCTTTCTCTCTCAATTCCACCTCTCCTACTCTCCTTCTCTCTCTATAGGCAGCGGCTCGTGTCATCCCCTCGTTTTCGTCTGCGGCGCGACGCCGGCACAATATGACGCCGGCTTGTTATACACGAGCATATCGGTTCCGGCAATTTCACATTCACGTCGAACAGTCCGGCCCTGATTTATTATAATGCCTGCCGCGGCCATTTTCCTCGCTTTTTGTCGCTGTTGCACACATACACACACAACACACAGCTGGCTCTCGTCGTTACTCATGCACAGCCGAGCGACCAATGCGGAACAGCCGAGCTCGCGATTATGCTTTTATTGGCTGAAAAATGGCCGTGAGTTATTCCTTTATCAGATCAACTCCCGATTGTTTCGTTATTTTACCCCCATATTCTTCTTCCTATACCCTTTGAAATACACGGCTTTTCCGACTCATCCAGCAACTACATTATACTCTACGCCTTACAATTTCTTTTTTGTTACGTACCCACGTTCAACACACACACTTATAAACCGCCGCAGATAAATTCGTAGAGGCATGTAGGTACACGCGTCACTTAACCGAGCACGCGTCATTAGATGAAATAACGGTACGAATAGCAATCTCCGAAGCAGAGAGCATTATCAAGTTTATAGCGAGAAACGCGAGGCGCGCAAAGACACACATACAGAAACAGAGTCGATTGAAAATTTCGCATTCGACTCGCGGAATGAAGCTCTCTCGACGTCGTATCAATTCCCCGAAATCAACAACCTTGTCCGATCCCATCACCGGTGCTCATTCTCCCGGGTCTCTCTCCTTCTCTCGATAAACCAGTGTGCCTGCCTCCCTTCCAACCTCTCCTCAGCCCCGGATGTGTCCGGGCTCTCGGATCGTCGCGTTATAAACAAGACAATTTCCCGCGAAATCCCGAGGAATCCATAAATCGCGTCTCGAGGCCGAGAAGTCGATTAAGTAGCGCTGCGGACCGCGCAGGGTCGAGATCGAGAGAGAGAAAAAGAGAGAGAGAAAGAGATACGCTTGTCCGCGTCTGTCTCCGGAGGAAAACGTTCGGGGCAGCTATCTCCCGATAGCCCGAGAACCGGACGTACATTTTCGTGCCTCGAATGTCTCCCTCGACGGGCATCAGCTACTCTACTCCAACTTGATCTCGTATACCACGCTCTCCCTCTGGCGCGCCACCGTCGCCCCGCGTTTTTCCGTTCGCGAGAGCGAGCGAATTGAAAGTGCCCGGGCTCGCAATTCGATTGGGGACTCGCGATTCTATTTTCCGTCTGTTTATGGGAAACGTTCTGCTCTCTCTCTCTCTCTCTCTCTCCTTCTCTCTTTACCTCCGTTTCCCGCGCGAGCCGAGAAATCGAGTTTCGAAAATGGGATTTTATACGCGCGACAAGCCGCACACAGTGTTTTTTTCCATCTCCAGCATCGCACACCTATGTACCGTATATAAAGCTTGTGTATCTCTCGCTCACTTTCGCACTGTATTTTCCTCGCGAGTCGATGGGCTACCACCCACGCCCTCTCGATCTATACACTCCCGCGCTCTATCCACCTATACGCTCTCCCTCTGTATAGTGGCGTTATACGTTTTTCCCGAGGGGATTCCCCGGTGGAAGTGTATTCCTACACCTTCTACATTCAACGCCTCCCCCCACCCCATCCTTCCCCGATGATGGCTGTAACTCTGATTCCATGGCATTACGTGATTTTCTGGGGAAAATCAAGTCGGATTGCCCGAACGTATAAAAGTAATGTTAATAAAAAGAAAATCAATGCGTTAACCGTAAAGCGCGAGAAGCGTGTAAAAGTTAAAAAAAACGGATGGTTCCATCCAACTACAGTCGGTTACATTTCGATGGTAGATGTACATAAATGCAATCGGATGGGAGACAATGTAAACTCGTGGTGTATACAAGCCTAGGTCTTTACATAACTGCGCGACACGTACGCGTCTAAGAGGGACGTAAATTTTCAATTAAGGGGGGGCCTGATTGTTTAATTGTATTATGCATGAGGGCAGCATGAACGAGAGAAGAAGGATACGAGAGGACAAGGCGGAAGAGAAGAAGGCGGTGCGTGCCGCAGAAAAAGAGGGTCCCCAAGAGAGGGGGGAGGGGATACTGTGCGAGAGCAAAAAAGACGGGTATAAGGCCCTACGGTCAACAAGCCGCGCTGTTTTTGCTCGAGCCAAACCCGGAGAAAGAGCAAAAAACGTCGCGAAAGAGAGAAGTGGGGGAGGGCTGGAGGGAGGGGGGCATTATTTTATTAGAATGAATAATTCAGCCGCGTCACTTACACGGTATGCATAAGTTGCACTCTTTCATCACTTTGTGGATAGAGGATCCGCGTTTATAAACCTAGAGGGGCCATTGTGCGTGGGGGAGAAGCATGCGCGCATTTTTCGGCAGAGAGCTTGCTCAATCGGTTATTTCTCTCTCTCTCTCTCCCTATGCCAGCCTTCTTTTTTACGTGCGCGAGACCTATGTGGTTCCCTTTGTTTGTAGCCTCTTTTTCCTGCTGCACTTGTTGTATCTGTATAGCTATGGGAGGGAGTCTCTGTCGCGCCCTTATACGCGGCATTAAATTTCAAATCGAGTCGGTTTAAAGTGTTGGACTAGCGGTCGTAGCCATGTGTGCGCGCGCGCGCCAATGACGTCGCGTAATAAGCTTTTTACGCGCGCCAATTCGAGCGCTCTCGACGTATATACTCGCCGCCGCGTGTGCTACACCCGGGTAATAAGCTACGGCGAGTACAGCGCGTTGTTTTCTCGCTCCCGCCGGCTTTACAGAAATCAAAGCTACTCCTTATTCTTCCCTTTCTTTGCCCCGCATTTATAAACCTCCAACTTTTTTCTTCCAAGGAGGGGAAAAAAACAGTGTATAAGCGTTCCCGCGCGTTCTTGCGAGAACGAGCGCGCACGACGACGTTTTTGCGGAAACACCCGGGATAAGAGTAGTATCGCGCGCTCTCTCTCTCTCTCGCAATAAAGTCACGATCCGAAACGCTGCTGCAAGGCACGCGGGGGATCAACACCGAGGGAGAGAAAGAGAGCCGCAAAAGCGAGAGGTAAAAAGGGGGAGGGGGAGAGTCGGCGTAGAGAGGCGACTGCCTCGGGCAGACGAAATTGCCGATTCCCTCGATCGTCCGATTCCTGCGCATTTTGCGCGGCTCGGTAGTCGCTCCTCTCACGACGTACACAGAACGAGGAAGAGGAGGAGGAGGAGGACGTCGACGCGACATCCCTCAACGTCAATCCAAATCGTCGCGGGGCCGAGCGCGCGCGAGATAGAGACGAGCAGATAGATGGGCGCTCGCGCGAGACCGAGCGTAAGGGGCTACTCCTGCCGACGGACTACAGGACGGGGGGAGCTTGCAAGCGGCCCCTCTCTCTCTCGCTCTGGTAACAAATGAGCCCGGACCGGCTCTGGGTAGGGACGCGCACACGGCCTGGCCTCCCGATAAAGCCAGGGGAAGGCCCGCCGCCGCCGCCGGTACACTCTGTCCGCCGACCATTTGAATGCGACATTCCGCGGCCCTTTTTGTCGGATTCCTCGGGACACGACTTGCCGCGCCCCCCAATTCTCCACTCAGTCTCTTCGCTCTCCCCCCGCCGCAGCTCTGCTATTATTCCTTTTTCCGCGAGCATAAGCGTCGACGAGACTATTAGGAAGCGCGTGCGCCGCTTCCTCTGGAATCTCGCGGCTGAGGGACACACGTGTACAGGGCTCACCGTGGCGTTCGTCATTCCCTTTGAGAATCGATGCCCTGGCCGAGGGAATTTCTTCGCTCGGGAACGAAAACAATGTGGATGCTACGGAAGGCTTCGCGAGCCTCTGTGTTGTTTATACGACGACGCGGTGAAAATATTTCGAGAGTTGTACTAATATCGAAAGGCTGAAAAAAAGAACATTTCGGCAGTTACTTAGCGCACACGGGTGAATCTCTCGCGGGCGTATACGTATCATCGATGGGGGGTCGGTCTAATCGAAGAGGAACAATGTACGATTTGCATATCGGCGACGCTAAAAGCCAATGTAAACGGCTGCTATTACCGGAATACCAACGAGCCTCGTCCAACGGAGCTATACGCCAGTTCCGCCGACGATCCAGGGGCTTTCTCCCCTTCGTGCTTTCTCTCTCTCTTTTGTCTCTCTCTCTCTCACTCTCTGTTTCCCTTGGTCGCTTCTCCTTGGCGGATCCAGACGGGCTCTTTCTTTCTCTCTCTGGCGAAAATTGCGGGCTTTTGCATATCAAGGCACCGCCGCACTGTCCCCTTCGCCGCTCATCCATCCCATTGCTTCTCTCGCTCGTCTTCTCCTCGTCAACGTCTCTGCGCGTAGAGCGACAGAGAGAGAGAGAGAAAAGAGTCTCGGGTAACGGCTGGAAGCCTCTGGAACTTACGAGTTTTGATTTAGAATGACTTTTTTACATTGCGATTGTATACCACCACTCCTCTCCTTCGAGCCCCGTGTGGCATTGAATTCTAATGTAACTCGTGATCCACAGGAATACGCGAAGAGCTGGACAACGCGATCTAATGGCCTTGCGAGAACTCGCGAAAGACGTATTTCTCGTGTAGATATATACGCGCGCGTATAATGTCCATTAACCCACAAAGAGCAGAGTACGAGTATACACCGTTGGGCATTTCCGTAGCTGCAATACATACGCCTACCCGCAAATTGAGACATTTCCACGCATCGTGTATTAATGCGAAAACAGTCTTGGCTCGATGGCGCAATCGCGGACTCGCAGGCCAGCGCGCGATGAATAATAACGCGGGAGAGAGAGCGAACGGGAACGCGGCTTAATTGAATGGCGAGCGTATATAGGTACGCGTACGCGCGTTTCGTCTAAGAGCAGCGCCGAGAAAAAGAAGAGGAAGGAAATATATACGCGCGACTATACGTCAATCTCCGGTGCTGCCAAGTCCTCCGCTGAGTCGTTCCACTTATAATGCGCTCGAGCGCGGTGTAATGGATCCCGTTTAGGCGCCCAGTACTGTAATTACACACCGCGCGAGATATTCGGGATATTAGACTCGCTTTAGCGTGTACGTGCCCGCGCCCGAGAGAGAGAGCTGGAGATGCGGGTACCTGATACATATATACACCCGCGCAAAGAATACAAACGTATTGCACACCTGCGCGACGTGTTCGCGCTTTTCGCCTCTGTTTAAGGACAGTTTCCAATTGCCAGATAAGTTGAGAACTGCGCCTGTGGTTTTGCGCCTTTTTTTTTGTAGGCTGATTAATGAAAAAGTTTTTCGTATAAACAAGTGAGTCATCGCTGCTGCCTGACGGAACACTTTTCGATCTCTATTACTCTACGTGCAGATAATTTCTCGGAGCTTCCAATCGCGCGCATTAAAACATCGTTATAATGCCGATTTAAAAACGGCCTCGTTGAATTAAGTAATATTCTTAAACGGCTTTTGTTTTCGTTATGAAAGACCAGAATCTCGAGAGATTTATCGCCGGAGATGCAATATCAAATTAAAAGCGTTCGAAAACGGGCTCTCTCTCTCGATTCACAAAAGAGAGGAAGGCAGTGTTGTGGTGGAAGGAGAGTCTCTCCGGGCCGTATAGTTGCTTTGAATTTACGTAACGACTTATTACTTTATCGCAGTGGCATCGGTATTTCTGAAATTATAAAATACAGAGGAAAGAGCAAGAGAGAAGTATCATAGATTAATTATGAAGATAAGCGTATCAAAGCCACTGCCTCGACTCTCCTCCATCTCTAAGCCGGGCTATAAATAAACGTCGCCTCAAACGTGTCGCTGAAAACAAAAGCTCGAGCCGTTCCGGCCTAGATATTGCTCCGTACAGCCCGGCCTCTATGCCGAAAATGAAAAATACGAGAGAGAGAGAGAGAGAGAGAGAAAATTATCATCCGAATGGAGAAACGAAAATAGGATCTCTTTCTTTCTATAAGTACAACCGAGACGCAAAGATTGCATCTATTTGCATTTTCCAATTAACCGATATATCGAAATTGAAACGGCCTGCTTCAACACTTGTGCAATAATCCCTCTGACCCCCCCACCCCTCCTAAAATTCCAGAGGCCAAGCTATAATAAGCCGCGCGATCAGTGGCACCTCTGTGATTTCCAATTTCCGCTCGTCTCATCTGCGCGCTCATTAGGCCAAGCGCTCGCGCATAATTTGCCTATACCATCTGTCAATCTCGCTAGTTCGGCAGAATATTTTGGCGCGAGAAAGAGAGAGAGAGCTGGGAATGTGCTCGAATGGAAGGAGGGCAAGTCTCTAGCCCCCGGCTATAGTCGCGATATTCCAGCAGCAGCACAACATTCGAATATGTACACCAACGCTTCCTCCTCGACGCGGCGCTAATAAATTATCGGTTTTATCCTCGATTTGACAATTACTCCTGTGTTTATCTGCTAGTCTCGTTCGCGCGAGCTCGCCGGTGACGATGATGACGAGGCTATTTTTATTCGCCGTTACGCACAGAGCGCCCGTTGGAATTCTTCATTAACCGAAACGTCTTTCCGAATTCCTCGATTAAAGTGCGGATCGAGAGGGGATAATAAGCCAATCTAGATGGTAGAACAGCTCGTAAATAGCCCCTTATCGCCGGGACATCGAACGAACGGGATAATTAAAAAGTCGCCCAGTGCTCTATCTCGTCGATTACGCATTCGAAAATACGCCGGGGCTTCGGTGTCTCTCCACGTGTAGGTGTCACTAATAAGCACATTTAGAGCCGTACACAGGAGCATCGGCCGCGAAACTTATACGACGAGAGACAAAAGCGAGTTTTCGTGGATGAGCAAGCGCGGCATGATAAAATCGGGCGCGTACGCTCGTCCGAAAATGAAAGGAAGGGGCAGCACACACAGAGCCGCACATGGTGCGTATAGCGGAAAGAGAGGGGCTCTGGTGAAAAAGACGGGAGGAGAGACGAGGACGAGAGTCGTCCTGTCGTCGCTTCATGTAATTTGTATCAGGCCCTGGCTGCCGGCGGCGACGGCAAAGAGCGCGCCAAAGACCCGGCAAGGGGAGCATGCTGCTGCTCGGCTGCTGCTACTGTTGATGCTGTGCGCGCGCGTGCTGGGTAAAAATAATAGGAGGAGAAATAAAGACGGCGGAAACACAAGAATTCGCGCTGTTTTGCCGGCTGACGTTGTGTGCTGGATGTGCTAGCTAAGAGTTTATGTTTTAATGCGCAGAAAGCTGGGGATGAGAGAATAAACAAAATTACAGGAGCAATATTGAAATCGGCGTTCGATAAAAGGCGGTTGCGCGTTTTACGCACATACACGCGTGACGCAAAATAACGAAGAGAGAAAGAGGCAGGCCGAGAGTGTAGAGTGGAGGAGTAACAAAAGGCAGAGGGTCGGAGCAAAAAGTAAAATGCCATAAAAGTGAGGTGCGTATACCGGGGCAGGAATCGATCCGAATCCATTGGCGGAGAGGCGGGAGGGGGCAGGGCCCCGAGAGCGCAGCAAGGGCTTTATACAGAATACATGAGGCTGACACAAAGCGTCAGATCAAGGCGACGAAGGCCGGATAAACAGGAGCGCGGAGTCGGCAAACAGCCCCTTAAACACGCGCGCCCGATCCCCCCGTCAACCCAGAGACGCACGCTCAGACACACGTATAGGCGGTGTAGAGCGCAAAAAGGCGGCTACCGGTATTATATGAGTTCGATTCCTCTCTGCTCGTACGCCTAGAGTACAGAGTCCCATCAGAAGTGCGCGCTGCTGGCGGACCCAGTGGGCGCGTGGCCCCTTATCGGATCCCCGGACCCGTGTGCGGGCGCACATACGACTGTACGCACTTAGCCTATATAGCCGGGAAAGAGAGCAAAACAGCCTACCCCTCCGAATATGGAAGCCCGGAGAGAGAGAGAGAAAGAGCGCTTGGCTGTTTTTGCCTCCGAAAAACGAGGCGGGCAACATCGCTAAAGTGTCAGCCGCATCACAATTCCCGAGATATGTGCCTGGCGCGCTTCTATAGCGCTCGCGCGCGCGGGGGCCCGAATAACAGGGCCGAGAGAGAGAGAGAGGCGGTTCCGAGCAAAGGACCCCGCTACTCCGCCGGCTTGTTAGCGATAACTCGAGAGCTGGGGGGGGGGGGGGGGGAGAGCCGCGCCCGACTTTAGCTGCCGGCAAAAAACAAGCGCTCCTCGCAGGACTACCGTAGCCCTTATTCCCTCTCCAGCTCTGGCCTTCTTTGCTTTTAGCTTGACGCGGCGCGCAACAAAGTCGCTCTTTTCGGACGCGTATACGACGGACTCCCGATGCGAAAGAGAGAGGCGGATAGTGGGGGAGGGAAGCAAGAAGGACAGGCTTTATGCCGAGCTGTCGCGCGTACGTCTTTTCTAAATTGCAAGCTCCCGAGAGAGAGAGAGAGCTGAACCGATCGCGGCCCTCTCCTCGCTCCCTCCTCCTTTTTCTTCCTCTTTTTTGTCATTCCATCGAATGCGAGAGAGAGAGAGAGAGCCCCCGAAGCAGCACGCGGTATTGTTTCCCTCCTGCTCGATTTTATACCTGCACGCGGATATCTCTTATGCGAGAAGAGAGAGAGCCGACGATTGTTCTCCGCGGGATTAAGCTGAGATGATAATTGAAGTCCTCATCTTCCTCTTCTCTCTCACGCCGCTCTGTATCATTCTCTCTTTTTTTCCTCTCTCTGCTTTGATTATTTTTCAAATCATATAAATCTCCTTATTACGAAATTCCGACAAAGTCAAACATATATCCATGCCTCGAGCTATATCGATCCATGGGAATATCTTGATGGTATATCAACGCGTAGCCCCGCTACTCCTAATAAGACCATTAATTAACTATCGTAGAGTTCCTACCAAAACCCAACTCCAAACTGAAAGCAGGAAGAAGCGATACGTCATATTACAGTCGCGATCGGGTCGGACAAAGCGTTCGGAGCCGATCGAGTCCCGTGTATTTACCGGCGATTTACATAAGCCGAAAGAGCTGCTAACCTAGTTCTCCAACGCAGGCTCGTACATCACCGTGACGCCGCCGAGAGTTAAGTATACGAAAAGCCCGGCGTTCCTTAATCAAGCCGGCGCCGGCAGGCTATATGGGGGCGAAAGAGAGCGCCCCCGAGTGGACACGTCGTTACAAAGCCGGAGGCTCATCAGAACGCGGACTGACATTCCAGGCGGGTCTATGGCATAAAACAGCGAGAGTCCCAGCGAGAGAGAGAGAGAGAGAGAGAGATTGATACATTTTTAATGTGCCAACGGGCGCGCGAGCGTCGCCGCCGCATCGCTACAAAAACACTGCTCCGCGCGCACGCGAGAGAGATGTGTGCGACGGGGTATGGCTCTCGATGCAAAAAGCAGAAATATGTATCATCGCGCGAAAAAGAGAGAGGGATAAAGAGAGGCGCGCGTGATCTTGATGAGCCAATTACGGCCTGGTGATTGATTAGGCTACACCCTAAAAGCACGCACCTGTATACTTATCCCGTTGACGCTGCCGTTTATGCTCGACACGGACTTTTTCTTTCTTGTCATTCTCCATATGAGCCCCCGCGTCTTTATTAGTCGGAATTTATATGACAGTCAGAGGTATTTTGTTTCTCCAACGGTTCGTCCGAGGTGCGTCGAAAAGCCGATTTTGAGCGAATGCATACTGGTGTGTGCCTGAAACGAAACAAAAGCTGTACTGATATAGATTAGGCTATTACATATGATCAAGGCGTTAAAACAGGGGCAAACGTACTGGGCAAGCACAAGTCGATCGGCAGCAGCAGTCAACAGTCTAAGGAGACAAAGCCAGACGAAACAAAGAGAGACAAGTCTCGCGTATAGCGCTCGAGCTGCCGTTTCCTTTCTCTCTCTCCCGGATTCACCTGGAATTCCGGAGAGCCGGGGCTTTTTTGTAGCGACGCAGCGATCGGGATTCCGTAAAGGCTGGCCAGTATAGCAAAAAGGCGCGAGGAGACGAGGGCCAGCTCTTCTTCCAGCGAGTGTAACTTTGTTAAAGGGGAGCGAGCAAAAACCTAAGATAAAGAGAGAGAGAGAGAGGAGCCGAAAATCCTAATTTGTTTTTGCCGCGGCGCGGCGTAGGAAGCGCGAGGATGGATATAATGAGCTGCGGAAATCGGCTCTTTTTGTCATATCGCAGGGGCCTTTCTTGCCGGTAACCTGGCCGGACGCTACCGGTTGGAAATCGGATGCAGAGGCGGGCACGAAACGATCGTTTGGAGACGATACCGATCCCTCTACTTTTACTCCTTCCCCTTTCTTTTTTTGGTTTATAAGAAAAGTACTGCACTTTTACGCAATATAGTCTGAGTACCAAGGGCGTACCAATAAAAAGGGTCTATCTGAAAGTAATAAGAAAAACATCTCAGATGAATAGATACGTTATTCGCGGGTTCACCGACGAAACAGCACCGCGAGATATAATAAACCCGAGAGATCGTCCTCCCCGGCTTGAGAGCATCGGACCGTTTCCCCTGCCATATACCAAATCGCCATTCCCTAGAATCACGAAGCAGTATCGACGAGAGAGAGAGAGATGCAGGATACTCCGTTATCCAAACGGGCATTAATCCCGAGGCGTCACAATCATCAAAACAAATCCCCGCGAGCTTCTCCAAACTCCCATCCGCGATCGCGATCGTCCAGGCCGAGAGAGACTACCGGCAGAGGCTCGCTGCTACATAAGCGATCTCTCCGATGTGTACACAGTCCAGGCGGTGCAGGAGGAGGAGGAGGCGTGATCTCGATTTCGCAATATAACTCCTGAGAGGGGGCTATCCAACATGCTGGTATACAGTGTCCCGATTGAGCTGTCCGACGCTACTTATCCGTTGATTAACGCTCGGCAGATTCCAGCTCACTCTCGTGCGCTCACGACAAAAGCTCCGGTACATACCTGGCTGCCGCCAGCCGAGAGCTCCGGTCACGTCCAGCCGATTGTCGCTCTCCCTCCCTCTCTCTCTCTCTTTCTCGTCGTGACTCGCGGGAGCCGTGTTATGCTCCATCGGGAGGGATGTACACAGGCCCCGTAGGCTCACCTGTGTCGACCTTGCGACAAACACGAAAAGCTCATATCCGACATCGGAGGTATCTTTAGTTGCAATATAATACCGAAGACATCGGGCGCGTAGAGGCTCGTGTGTTCCAAGCCTAGAACAGAAAAATAAACCATTTCTTTTTTATCGCCCAGTTTCTCGTGTACGTCCGAGCACGCGCGTTTGGTTTCATTGCGCGGACGACGAGGACGACATGGCCGGACAGCCGTGCCCAGGAATACGAATGGCCGAGTTAGCCTTTGGAGGGGGAGAGAGAGGGTCTCTCTCTCTAGTTCGGCGAACGGTTTTAATTGCTCTTCTGCACTATGGCACGCGGCCTACACTCGGCTCTACTCTCGGATTCCGCGCGACCACGCAGCGTACACGCAGGCCCCTTCCAGACTTGCTCTCTCTCTTTCTATACTCGGGGATCATCCGTTCACAAGCGAGTAGGCGCATAGGCTATTGTTAGGAGCGGTAATGGCAATTCGTGCTCTCTCTCTTTCTCGAATTAATGCCGGAGTAGTGCTGAGGCGCCCTGGTTTTATTGCCAAGCGGCCGCCAGCTCTGGCTCAACATGACTCCCCTTATACTGGTCGCAGGCAGGGCTTTAACAGGTTGAGAGTAGGTGCCTGCCCCGGCTGGAGAGCAGAGTCGAACGGAATTATATACGACGGCGCAGCGGGACTTCTATTTCATAACTTGGTTAAAAATGTTAATTATACGCTTAATATTCACGTCGGGAGGAATCGTGTATAATTTTCGGAAGCGCGGGGGGGGGGGGGGGGGAGGAGGACGATTTTATTGGGAGCTACAGCTGTGTACGAGATATTGAGAAAGGCGTATCAAAGCTAAGCATTAATTGTAGCGCACGCGTCGCGAGAGAGAGAGAGAGAGAGAGAGAGCGTTTGCCTCTCCGATACGCTTTGGATTTCAAATGTGACTTTAATGGCTGATTAAATTATTGATTGCGCCAATGTTTAAGCCAAGCGCAACATTGAGAAATTCAATCTCGGCAATATTCGCGCGCTTGCTCTTGAGAAAGTCCCGCGGCGTATGGTTGCCGATGCAGATAGATATAATATGTAGCGCGCGGGAGATGATTTTGTAATTACAACCCGTAGATTTGGCGTTGCATAAATTTGGAAATGTCGGCAAGAGTGACGAAGGCCAAGTGCTGTGTACACGGCACACACGTCTCTAACCATATACCCAAGCGCATTCTAAGGTAGTAAATTATATTTATATGTCTCTCGCGGCTTAATTTCCGTATTAATAACCAGTGGAGGGACGACGACGATATGATGCGGCCATATAGCCAATTACCTGCTGAAACGCGAGAATTATTTTCGAATAAATAATCGAAAATTAATTTCGCCAATATCGCGTCGCGCATATAAGCCCCACCTTCCCCCCCTCTGCGCCGATCGTAAATTCGTTTTGAACGTATATATAAGCGTCCGATAAAATAACGCGTCAACGAACGAATAAATTTAAAAAAAGCGCCCGATAATAAAGCGAACGATCGCAAACAGGCCGTATAATTGCGGGGGGTAAGAGTCGCGCAGGAGGAGGAGGAGGGGAGGCCAAGGGGAACGCCACACATCTTAATCAGCGTAAATTCTCGGAGCCCGGCAGCGCCTTCTCGTCGTCCGCAATTAAGCCACGTCGCAGCGGCAGCGGTAGTTGCTGGTGGGGTGAGCCGAAAAATCATCAAAATCGTCGGAGAAAAATTCATTAATCCCAGGGACGAGGGGGCTATTGCCGGAGGTTGCACATGTGGGGGGGGGGAGTGAAGACGCGGGAGGCGTACGAAAGAGAGAGAGAGAGAGAGGCGAAAGGTGGAAGGAGCATAAGGAGAAGCGGGCAGTTGCTAATAGGCGGGTCCGCTGACGGCCGCGGGATTAATGTACGACGGGCTAATAATTACCGGCGATCGCCGAGAGCTCCGGCACTCGCCCGATACTATCGGCAGATAAGCTCTCGACTATACAACGCCCCTGTGCATGTTCCACTAGTATATATACCCCCGTCGATATGTACTCGAATCCTCTCTTTCTCTCTTGCATGTGTTTTCGAGGACACGGCCGCGAGCGCGTATACGAGTGCGAACTTTTAAGCCGAATTAATAACAACAATGATATTACCATTTTTTTTAACAATAGATTCTCAAAAGACTTCGTCGTCTTTATTAAAAACAGCCAACGACAGCCGGCCGACGTGATCCCGCACATGAGCGTCAAGCGAATCGACATCGCAGCGCGACCTGTCAATTCCCAAGACTTATACGCATCTCGTTAACGCCAAAACGTCGAGAAAGAGAGAGCCTTGGCTAATTGAGAACTACACCGAGCTCGCACTACTCTCTGTGCGATTAGGTGCGCGTATGACGTGCGGTGTATCTCGCGGACAATGATGACAGACGTGGGTGAGCGAGATATACGCGTCACATTCGCAGCGGGGTATATGCGCGCGGTAGCCTCGGCCATGGCTAATCCCTTTTAATTTGAATATAAATTCCTTCGGCTCCTGCCTCGAGACGTTACGGTCTGTGACAGTAAGCGATAAACGCGAGAGTGGAGTCGAGCAGCTACTCTCTCTCTCTCTCTCACACGGCTCCGCTAAATTGCGCCATTTAAATGCGTAAAAACTATCGGCGCCGGGGAATATAGCCGTAGACTGTACTCTAGAGGGAGTGCGATTCGAGCCGAGGTGCGAAGGATATTACGGAAACAAGGTATACAAGAGTCGCACACTCTGTGTGTTCGTTTATTGTATATACACATGCGCGCTTAATTCGTACACAGCTTGTATTTCTGTTATGCTTTGACGTTGACGTCTCCTTTGGGGATAAGGACACACTACGCTTTGCTCGTTATATCGGCTTGTGTTGTCGCGCCTTTAAGATTACTCGATCGTAAATCCAGCAAAGCTTAATTTTCGACGACAGTTATGACGCCGGGTTATCTAAATAAGAAGGAATCTTTCTCTCTCTCTCAGTGGACAAAAAATTTATTGCGAAACGACAGGTATACAACACGGATATACGAACGGCATTTTTCCTTTTCTCTCTCTCTCTCTCTCTCTCTCTCTCTCTCTCTCTTCGTAATCTACCAAATTGTGTTTCTTCTTTTTCAATCGATAATTATACGTTTTTAATATACCAGTTTGTGGCCCGCCTCGAAAGAGAGATTTTTCGACGTTATACGAGGATTCAATTACACACTGTAAATCCCCGTGCTCACTCTCACACGTAAAATAAACATAATTTGCCTAAGCTCAAAACCTAACTCCCCCTTCCACCCCCCTCCTAATAGTATAGCTCGTTCGCATTGGAACGGAAATAAATATTACAATTCAACAAGTTTCATTAATACGGGGCCTGAGCTGCCAGCGACATAAATCTCGCCGGCTAATGCTATTAATTAAGACACCAAATATGTGATGTATTGAATAATCGGGCAGCCGAATAAAATTCCCCAGCTCACACGAGAGAGAGAGAGAGAACACCTCGGACGAATATCGAGAGACGCTATTGAATATTTATCCTGCGTGTATAACCGAGGCCAGTGCGCTACAGAGAAACGGCGAATTCAAGCGCGATACTCGTTCATTGTTAAATAACGTCCGCGCGGCAATCGCATTGATACAAAGATAGCGATCGCACGTTGCTGCCGCTGCCTTCGAATAATCGCGCCAACGCAAACATCGAACGAGCAAAGTCAAAGGGGGGAGGGAAGGAAGGAGAACCAGGGATAATAAAGAAATAAATAAGGACAAGGGTCGCCCCCCCCTCCCCCTGCCAGCATCCTCAGCAGCAGCAGGCTGTGTCATAAGAGCGAACTAGAGAAAGACAAATACCTGGCGGAGTGCGAGGAGATAACGTGCCGAGCTCAACGAGAGAGAGAGAGAGAGAGAGAGGGACGCTCGTGCTGGAGAGTAGCGCACGAGCGGGCAAGGGGAACCGGTTATTCCCCGCGCGCAGGCCGGGGGCTCGGTCGATCGGCTCTCTGGCGCGCGCTTGAGAGACCGGTTGCCACAATGAAATCGATGCGCGCGCGCACAGGGCCTTTTTTAATCGCGCCCGGCATCGACACACACACGTTCGTCCAAGTGCCTCTCTCTCTCTCTGTATGCGCGGATTAGGCGACATTCCTAGCGTATATGCCGCTCTAATTGCAGCTCTGTCTTGAACTGTACCCTGTTCGAGCAACCACCAGTGGTTGAGGGATATGCCGATGGGCAGAAGCCTTGCTGGGCGGAGGGCTCGAGGGAATCCGGCCGATGGCTACTTACGGGATTAACGATTGTCGCACTCGGATGCGGCCGGCTAGCTTGCTGATCTCGGCTGAGCACGGCTCCAGAATGTGCGCCGCTCTTGGCAGGCAGGCGTGCGCTTCCCTTCGTCTCGGCTCGTCGATAATGCTGCCGTTGTAGTTTGCGGTTAATTTTGCCAATGACTATTTGCATTGTTTGCCCTTTGTTCCCCCACGTGTTTATGCCCGAGTGAATGGCCATGACCTTTCCTTTTAAAACCATACGACCAATGGTTCGCCGGGGAACGTGCTGAAAATAAAATTTGGTAAGTCTCGTGCGAATATACTTGATGCAATAACACATATTCATAATATTGTAAAACGAGAAACCATTTACACCGCGACACACTTGCTCCCCGAGGCTGTCTAAGCTGTAATAGGCACTCAACAATACACTCACAATAGATCGATTAAAATTCCCAAAATCTCGAATTCCCAATCTAAGCAAAACGTTTAAGCAAAAGGCACACGCTCAATCATTCAGAGCCCGCACTCATGCGCGCTCATCTTTGTCGAGAGAGATTTTAAGCCAAAAATGCGATATTCCCCGGGGGCGAAAGGCGCATCGGGAAATCGTGCGGCATAAGGGAGAAGAGAGAGAGAGAGAGGGTACACAAGCCACGGTTCTCACGAGCCTTGGCTTTCTTTCCGGCGACTTCTTCCATTCTCCGGCGATTATCTCCTGCGCAGAGGGTCTGGGCGTAGCCAGAAAAGAGAGAGAGAAAGGGGGGAAGAAGCCAGAGGGAAATTCACCGTTGAAGCGTGATAGCTCTCTCCGTATAATGCCGGAGAGCAAAAATTGGCTTAGCGAACGGATCGGGCCGGTGTCTGCAGCCTTCGACTGCCGCGGCTAAATCCAATTCCTTAGTAACAATTAGCCGCTCATCCTATCCTCATCATCGGCCTAGAGACTACTGGTACGAGTTTGGTGCGGCCTGAAAAAGACAGTTATTGTATTAGGCCAATGCCAAGCGTTGTAAATCAAGAATTAAATACATAAAGACGAAGTAATCATAATCGAATTGTCGCCCCCCCCCCCTCCCAGCCTCTACCGATACCAACCGTGATCGGATCTCGTTATCAAAGGCAACCTCGGAATAAAATACAATTGCAAAATTAAACCAACTTCAACCGGAGGAGGATCGACTATCTCGATCGCCAGTCCCGAGTCTATCCAAGTCTGGGCTACAACTTGAGGTCTGAAGAGTCAGGGGAGGCTGGAAAGAGAGAGAGGCCGAGATTATCGCGGGTCCTCTGTGGCCAGGCTCATAATCTGCGGGCATTGTTTCGGCGGCGTATGCCCGGCGTTCTCTGACTGATTTACGATGCCCTGCGCTTTTCCCCGAGCGATCATCACGTGCCGGGTAGATACCGCGCACACCAGCGTTTAGCGCGTAGTACCATACTGTAGGCCCCCTTCCTCCTATTTTATACCATGGATTTGCTTTTCTGGCATTTCGCGATGAGAGAGAGAGAGATAGATAGACGCGCTCGTAATTCCGGTCAGTTTTTGAGTAGTCAGCGTGTATTAAAAATGTTTCGAGGATGAATAACCACCGTGTGCTCAAATGAAGACGAGTATCATTTGTTAAATTTACGCCCGATGAAATAAATCAAAGGAGATCATAAATATAATAGATAGTAATCGTCAAAATCATCTTCTCATAATTAATCGTGTACGCCGCGGCTGTACGCGTCGGTAAATTCTTGTATCCAAGATCAACTTTTTTTTTTGTTTCGTACAACGAACGAGGTTCAAAACAAAAAATATGTTATTAGAAAGCTAATTTTCTTAAGATTATATCAAAATTATACGTTATAGGGAAAATAGCCCCAAGTTTCACACTCTATACAACAAAGTCTAAAGTACTTGTAAATATCAATTAACGGCTAAGCTCTGCCTCTTTCTTGCAGGTTCATCGACCCGAGTAGTTCGACCAGAGCACGCAACTAGTTTTGTAGTTCCGCTTAAGAGCAGCCGAATTAACGATAAGCCAGTAGTACAGGTCTCTCCAGTACCAAGAAACACAAATCGTAAACTAGAAAAAGTTACGATTTCAAGATTACGGTAGCCAAAGGATCCTTATATCGACGTCGCAAGGGGGCGAAAAAATAATTGATAAGCCCGGCACACGAGAGAGCTAGTCGGCCTAAAAGGCTTCTTTCTACGAACTGCGGTATACATCTCAAGCGAGAGACAGAGAGAAAGAGTCCCATGTTGGGCCTATACTCCCACGGAGCGATTAAGCCTGCCTCCGAGGTAATTAAGATATAATCGATCCTGCTCGGCCGACCGATCGCGTCTGGCCCATCGCTCCGGACCCCGAACGTCTTTCGTTTGGGAAACATCACGCGGCAGATTTCGTCCGTCTGCGTGTGCATACACACATATACAGAGAGGCCGGTTTTCGATCTCGTCATCGCGCCTGCGAGGGTAATAACGAGGCCGTCGCGCGCTCACTGCGTCCAGGGCAATTTCGCGGCAGATAAGAGCTCTGTTGTCGTGTGTATGCAGAGGAGACATCGCAGGCCCCTAGGAAGCCGAGGGGGCTGGAATTTTAATAATGCAACCGATGGATTTGTCGGAATTTCGTTGGGCTCGCTCTCACCCTCGGCAGAGACAGAGGCGCACACACTTATGTATATACCGCAGGCAGGCCGAATATATCTGATTATGCAAAAGTCAAGCGGAGGATGACTAGAATATTTATATGTGCCGGGATCGATCTGCCGTGGACGCACTGCTCGAGAGGGACGTTGATTAATGTTCTTTATCGGACCTTCGCTGCGCCCTGGGAATATTATATGTGTATGTGCTTACGCGAGAGCGGTCACGTTACGCATTTCGCCCTGGGACGGTCTCTTATTCGCGCGAGTTTCTCAATTACACGCGAGAGATATATTAAATACTCGGTGCGCGTCTCCACGCACTAAGCTCGGCTCTTTCGGCTTGATTAATCATTTAGTAGAGAGAGAGAGAGAGAGAGAGAGAGAGAGCGGTCTATTATTCTAATGATCGTTGATTTAACTATCCGACGCCAGATAATCATTAACGATGTATCAAGCCGAGTAATCGATCTTGGATTGTAAAAGGGGATTGTTTATCCGAAAAAAATGAAACGAAAGATAAAAAATATTAATGATGTAAGACTAGCGGCCATCGTCATTAATTCCAATAGCTTTACGGGCACGACGAGTTAAATTATAAGACGAGCCTGCTGATATTGTGATTTCTAGAAAAAGAATTATTTTAACCATTAATTATCGTAAATTATTTGGTGATCAATTTCACTGCTTGCCGTTTTAAAAATGAAAATAAACGTTACGTGTCGCATTTACGTAAGCTTATATACAACGAACAATTTACTGCGTTTGCCGATTATTTAAATATATTGTATATATTGAATATTTAGAAACGGCAATTTAATCGTGCATCGCACAACATAAATATAACATTGAAACAAGCTTGTGTTTTACTTTCACACAAGAAGGACTGGGGGGGGGGGGTGGGCGGCGTAAAAGCAACAAATTAGAGTAGCAGTCGTAAATTAAGCAATGAAGGAGCAGCGAAACGAGCAAAAAACGGAGAGATAAAGCTTAGAAAGTTGACAGTATCTATTTACTTAGAGATACACCCATAATGGCGCTACTTAAGACATCGGCTCCATGGGAGCATAAAATTTGAAAAGACGAAGAGACCAAAAAGAAAATTAAACAAACGCTAAGGAACAGGAAACTCGCAGAAACTGCGCTTGTACAGTGAAAGTACACCGGAGAGAATATACGAAGCTCTGGAATCCAGCGTGTATGGGTAGTCGGGCAAAGAGAGATGAGGTGGGTTGGGGGGGGGGCCATATTAATGCGTCCCGCGGCAGATTTCATAAATCTTGCGTAATAACTTTTTCAAGCATTGCACATATATGCCTCTCATAATGACTGCTTAATTATAATTCCTTACATCTCTCTTACTCCGCTCTTGTATCTCTTTCTTATTCCCTCCCTACCCCCAGCCTTTTTACAAGCTCCCAGCGTTTACACGTGTCCCCTGCTCTCTCTCTCTCCACCTTTTTTCATTCCGACTGTATTCCTTTTAATTTTCGCGTATGCATAACTTTGGGCGCATAAACTCGCGCGAAATAGAAATTATCAATAAAACATTTTTAGGGTACGAAATATGATAAACGCTTAAATCCAAGCCTATACATAGCTCGGAGGATCGGCAATGTAATCCTTCAAAAAAAAAACATACATCGCGCCTGCTAGAGCCGAAGTATTAACGACATAAGGAGAGGCTCGTACTAGCGTGGAAACGGCCGCGCGCGATAAGAGCGAAACGAATGGCGATTATAAGGGAAACGACGGCGAGTATACGATGAAAGAGGATAGGCGCGGAGGGGGGCTTTCGTTGGCTTTAAGCTCGCGCCCAGTAAAGCAGGCTCTGAAAAGCCCGTGACGGGCATGCAAATCGCCGCGAAAAATAATCGACGCTCGCTGCCCTCGGGCGAACTCGTAAAATTACAAATGCAATTGTTCGGCTCTTGTGCGCGCCCCGCGCGGACGAGGAGGTGAGGCGAAAGCGCGTGCGAGGCTCACTGCTCGCGCGTGTGTGTTGGCTCACTAATGCATGCATGCTTCGTTAAGTCAACACGCTCGCGGTCGTACATACAGCTCTAGAGGTATATAAGCGTACAGCTTGTAGCTCGTGGTCTTTTCAGAACGGTCGCACAGCGCGAGCCCGAGGAAATAAAGTCTCTCTCGCGGGGGCGTCGGACCCATGGAAAACGGGAGGGGGATTCTCGCGCCTACTCTCCAGAGCCACGGCGTGTCTTAATCCCGAGGCTCTCTATAGAGCTGCGCGTACGCGCTTATACGACGGGAATAATGGCTTCGAATTAATATGACCGAGTGCGTATTATAAGCGACGCGAGCAACGAGGATGAGAGCGCCAACGTAGCCTGAGATGCAGCTATACGCGAGAAAGAGAGAGAGAGAGACGGAGCCTAAGAACCGCTGCTCCGGTACACACGGCCAAAGGGGGACGAGGCGAAAAGGGGGGGGGGAGAGGCTACGCGCGGAGACGAAGCTGAAAAGGGGCTGTAGAGGAGAGTATATAGGTAGTGGTAGTAGCAGCAGCCGGGGCCGCGGGATTGGCTGGCTGTCTGGCAGACAATTACTCTGCTGGACCCCCTGCGGCAGCGATGGATGTCTCTCTTGTCTCGGGATCCCACTGCCCAAATGCCGTGTTTTCCCCTATCTCTCTCTCTCTCTCCCTACCCCCTCCTTCGCCAGATTCACCTCTCTCGCTCTTTACCCCCCTCCTCTACAATCTCGACATACTACGTGTGTGTACGTGCACGTGTGCAACCACACCAGCACACGCGTTAATTTATGTCCGCGGCAGCTTGTACGTCAGGGCCCGTTTAACTCTCCTCTCGTGCGTTCTCCCTCTCTCTATTGTCGCCATTTCCCAAGCTGTATGCTACTCCCCTCTTTTTTTATCGCTTCTGCCATGCTCATCCCCCTCCACAAGTTTTCTTCTAATGGAAATAGTTAAGAGCCTTAGAAGCTCCTAAATTCGCGCGCATATCGGTTAATCGGTTGCGAGCGTACGCAGGCACAGACACCACACGAAAGAGGCTCTCTGTCCTCGGACAGAAGCCAGGGGCGTACAGTAATAAACTGTTCGCTCCGATAGATATCCGGCTGCGGGACATATCGACAGCTGCCACGGGTGTCAGGTTTATCGCTGGGCGCGTGTACATAGGGCCCTGCGCAGCCGTTCCCTCGCGTCAACTTTACGCGGCGATTAGCGCGAAATCACTGCTGCATCTGAGGGTGGGGGGAGACTAGACTACCCTAGCACGCGGCTATCAATCGCCCTCGAGACAACTGAGCTGTCTATCTAGACCGTTTTAAATTTTTCGTTTTGTAATGAGACTTGCCAGGCTGAAATTAAACGAGAGAGCTCCTGCCTGCCGTTGGGAAATCCTTCTCCCGCTAATTGGCGACCTTTTTCGCAGGAGATCGACGGACACGCGTGTGCGCGCAAGCGGGCCGGCAGTGGAATGTGAAATTTCGCGCGGCATATCTGCCTGGCGGATTAGAGCGCGGATATTCGCGCGGGTTTCTTAACTTCCTTGGCAAATCGATATGAAATAAATTCGCCTAAAGCCGCGAGTAAACGTCTCATTAAATTAAAGGCTAGTTTAATCTGGACACCTAAGCTAAATCTCTCTCTCTCTCTTTCAGTGCGCCTCGAGAGTCATGAGCATATCTACAGACGCGGTATTTTTACGTAGGATATATCTGTACGTGAATGTGTGTTCTTTTTTAATCATTACATAGCGGCCGATACTTTTACTTGCCCGTAGGTCATGGTAATCCGAGTAGAAAGTCGAGTTAATTCGCGATGTTGGACATGTGTGGGGAATGGCGGGGAGGGGGGTAGGGGTGTCAAGATACCGGAAATTTGCAATTTGCCGGCGATATTTACAAGCGCGGTACAGCCGCTCATACAGCGACGAGAAGAGATCGTAATTATTTGCGATACTTAAAATCGGGTAGTCAATAAATTAAAATTTATATTCCAGCTGGGGAGTAAACGAAGTTTATAATTACTAAACTTATATATACGTACAGGTAATTATCAATAAGTAGATGCCGCGCGTACGTTCACTATACGCATGAATAGAGCAAACAAAAAGAAAGAATTAATAGAGAGATAGAGATAGAGACGAAGAAAAATGAATAGTTCAATATTCATGCATATACAAAGTGTTCGATTCGTAGTTATTTAGTTGTTTCATTAGCATCTAAATCTCAATGATCATTGTAAGCTAATTACGAATATTATATCGACACTCCAAACAGGAAATTACCAACGAAATTCTTGGCGCACCTAAAGAGAGAGAGACGTGTTCTCTTCCGTATAAATTAGTAGTTACAAAGCAGACAGCAAAGAAAGAGAGAAGGAGGCTGCCGGGGATATAGGGGGGGGGGGAGAGAAAACGAGCGATAATGAAAATATAAAGAAAGGTAGTGAATGAATGGTCGGAGTGGATTAGGTGCGCGTGTTAAAAATTCCCGAGTCCCCGCCGACTATCGAGACCGATGTGTATCCCGAGGTGCGCCTCACCTCCTTCCCCACCTTTCTTTCTTCCACACCCTCTCCTTTTTCTCGCAGGCATTTTAATGACGTTATAATATATGTATGTTTTACAGCGCGAGCCGGGCCCAAGAGAGACGCGCGGGGGAAGAGCCCGCGAGCCGAAGCAGCCGAACAAAAGATGAGCAAGGCCCGAGAGAGTGTTGGGCCGTTTTGGAATCGCCTCCGCCAAGAGGGGTTTGGAGGAGAAAGAGAGGAAGGAAGAAGAGAGAGAGAGTTGGGCGAGAGAAGGAGCGCGTAGCAGCATGGGGCCCCCTTCGATATATTCAATCACGAAATTATCACTTCTGTATACGGCCCCGGGGCTCCCTCCTCCTCCTCCTCCTACTCCTTCTTCTTCTCTCCGGCGCTGTTTCTGCTGCTGCTGCTGTTGCTCTTCACCCTTGCATTTTTCCCCGTCCTCTCTCTCTCTCTCTCTCTCTGCTGTATACTCTTCATTTCTCTCTCCTCCGCCTCCTTCTCGTTTTACAGCTGGTGCGTATGTATATGCAGTCCTCTCGTAAAGCTCCCTTTGCTAATTATGCCAAGCCGTTTTGAGCCAAGCAAAGCCGCTATTCCGTTGCACACACACACCATGCTTCTATAAAACCGAGAAGAAAAAAGTTAATTTTTTAGAAGATCATAGAGCGGACAAGGGATTAAAGGTGCGGGGGGATAGCCTGGCGCCAATAGCGGTGTATGCGAGAAAGGTATGCCGGATCACGGACTTTATTAATTACGAGTCTCGCTTTAAGCGCGCGAGTCTTTAATAGACTTGACTCTCCCATTGAATGATAGATGCGCGACTGAGTAATGGATACAGCTCTTCGATATGCCTTGCGATAATAAACGAGCGGGCACTACGCTCTCTTCTCGAGCTATATATACCTGACGAGCTCTTTCTCTCCCTCTCTTACTCTTCGACGCTCGGCGGAATATGTTTACACTCGATTTGAAACGTGAGCCTTTTTTCTTCCTTCCACCTCCCCCCTTTCTCTCTCTCTCTCTCCTTTCCTCTCTCGATAAATGAAAAATAAATGGTTGTTTTTTGGCTGAATTATGAAAGAAAATAAATGAAGTGTTTATTTCTCGGAATATCCTCGCTACGGGCCTGCGCGTCTCGGCTAAGCTCTGCCTGCAAGCGAGACGAAGAGAGCATATAAAGAAAGTCATCAAGCTAAAAACGTGTTACCCCGCTCTCTCGCGGGCCCCCTTTCGCGGCCGCGAGAGAGTCTTATTTATCCAATGTATACCGACGCGAGCGCGCCCGGCAATAAATCCAAATACTTTTATAATACGCGTGTTATACGCAAATAAGTACAAGTCCGAGTCGCGCCAGCGCTTAAACGGCTGTCTTTTTTTTTCTTTCTTTTCATTCCCAAAGAGTCCTCTTTCTCGGCTCTGCGCGGAGCGATCCCTGCGCGGATCCAAATAGCGGTAATTACATTAAAATAACATTTTTCAGCGTTGACGCGCGCTTTGATTTATCGAGTATAAACGCTCGCTCGCTCATATACATGCGTCATTAACGCATACCTCTTGCGTAACCACCGATATCTTCGATACCGCGCGGGCCTCGGTTAATCGTTGGATCATCGCTGCCTTTTTTTTTGAGTTGGTCATGTTCGATTATATTGACAGGTTCACGTCGATTTTCAGTTAAATCCAAACGGTAAACTTGGTTACAACGCGACGTTATACTTTTCCATTCCCGGGAACATCGTTGGCCAGCTGACACGAGAGGAGACGGACTATGAAGCAAGAAGAAGAAGAAGAACACTACAACAAGTGCCTGCTCAACGAGCCGTGAAATCATTTTAGATCTGGTCATTGGACATCAAAGATGCTAGAAGCACCGCGTCGAATCGAGAAATCAAATAGTTTAGGGATATACAAGAGATTAAGAGAAGACACGGATTTCCGAGAAACGAATGGTCGAGATGAATATTTTTTTTTTTTATGGATTTTAAATCCTTGAATCGCGCAATAATTGTTTTCTTTTAAGGTAGTACAATTAAATGTGTACGCACACACACACCCAAAATCATTTTACGTAAATCACTTGATAATAAAAAAAATAATGGCTATATGTATATAATGAACCGAAATTGTGATGGGAATAAACGTTTATCAGCCAATAATCAGAGGCAATAACATGCGTTGAAAGTCTAAGAGAGAGCCCGTAAAGAAAAACGAGTTTTTCCTAGCACTAAGGCTCTCAATCCCAGTCTAAATCATCCTTTCTCTTCATTAACACTGTTCTCTTTCGTCCCTAATCAGGTCATTAACATAATTTTTTATTCTATTCTCCGATAAATAAAATGCCTTATTAAATAACCTTATTATTAACAACGATCTAAATAGGATAGCTTATGTAAGGGAGACCAATATTCGACTTTTTAACGTGATTTCAGGTGGATAGATCTTTTCTCCAGGAAAGGAGGCACAGCTGGAAAAATCAAATTCCCATTACAAAACAATTTGAAGCGCATTAGGCGGGTCACTCACCAGTCACCAGAGGTGTATATAGCCGAAGGGCTCTCTCTCTTGTGGAATTCCGGCATCAAAGCGCGAAACCGACAGCCCGGAAAATTTTTCCCTCTCACCGCGGACAATGCCCGGCCGACGAGAATACGCACTATTCGGCGAACACGCAGCCCGAGGATGACTCTCAAGCAGTGTACACATCCGCGAGAGTCACAACTATTGTCCGCTGTTATTCCTGGAATCCCAGGATGATCCAGACCCGGGTACACACGCCGTGGTACAGTCTATCCATCGAGAGTTGAAAAAGTCGATGCTGGGCTATTGAGAGGGACTGCTGGTGCGTGTGTCGTTGGCGACAATGCCGAGATCGCGCTGTCGCACGCTCGGCAAAAGTCGAGAGGGTTCACGCCCCGAGCTGGCTCAATACCCTCCTCCTCTGTATACACCCCGGACTCTTTTGCTCCATCAAGAATCGGTAAGGGGCTTTTCTTCGCCACTTGAAACGTTCAATGCCCTTCTTTAAGATTACGTATGGTTGTGCTCCGTTTTTTTTTTATATCCTCCTTCGAGGCTGTTCTTCATAAGTGCTCGGGCTTCGTATACTCTTCCACTACCTTTTGTGCTCGTTTCATCCTTTTTGAAGCATATAAAAAAAGGTGTCAGCTGTAACAAGCAACGATTATAATTAATTATTAGCTTTTTTTAATCATAATTCAGCGCTGTAATATGAAAATGAAGATAAAAATAAATTTGCACAATAGCTCGATCCGGTCTCGTAATAACAAGCGCGTCAATGCTCTTAATCATGCCGGATAATAAACAGCGCCATTAGCGCGTACGTAGACCTGCAGTAATACGCAAACTCTTCCTCCTATCTGTCTAGCTAATTATTTAACTTGGGGACGAGCACTGAGGCGTTAAGTGCGAGCAAAAATAGAGCTGCGGCGTAAAGTCAGAGGCTCTCTCTCTTCTCGCTCTCCAGTCTTCCCCATCGCGTATAAATCGAAACGCGTTTCGCAATTATTTACGCCGATCTCGGGCCGATTAAGCGAGAGAGCTTATACAGCAAGGCTGGCCTTAAAGGAGCGCGTTAAAAGCCAGCTTTCCCCGAGAGCCATTATGCCCGCAGCTTTTATCGCCTCTGCATCCCACGATATAGTTGCACGTCTCTCGAGGTTGCATCCTCTTTCCCCTTTATCCGCGCGGATTTTGCCCGTTTGCCTCCCTTACGCGCGTTATAGTTTATCTCGTGCGCCTTAGGGATGTACGACTGTTTCGGTCTTATTAAGACGTTTACCTTTGTTTTATCTTTCGCTTTTTTGGTCAGTTTTTTTGCCCGAATAATAGGAGAACGAGCGCGTGACGTAGACCGAGAATTTATGGAGCTAAAGAGAGAAAGAAAGAAAAGGAAGGAAAGATTGCTTAAGGCTAGCCTCGGGACAAAGCGCGCTTATATAGAGTGCAAGAGCGGGGTAATGAACGGGCATTTTAATTTTACGCTCGCGCGTAAATTTAATGCCGAGTTTTATGCGGAATATTAAGCCTTTAATTATATTAATCATCCCGCTATTATTTTAATTTAAAAAACCTTTTTACCCGGAATTATATGGGTACTTATTAAAATGTTTACACTTTGTTTTTTCGCTTTTTGTTTCTACAGATTTCACCTCGGCGATACGTTCCCGGAAATATATTCACCGGGCCATTATTCCACTGTCCTTTTCGTTTCTTTCTTTTTCTTTTTTTTTTTTTAATTACCCCCTCCCTCCATGGTCGCGCGAGCGTATGTTTACGTATACGGCAGGTCGTAAAACGGCAAGCACACGGCGAAGCTCGATATATAATTGAATTTAATTAAATTCATTAAACAAAGCCCGCACTTTTTTCAACGTGCGCGTCTATACCTATACGTTTGCGCACCTCATCAACGTGCAACCTAAGGATTTCATTACACTGGCTTTTGCAGAGATGCGCGTTAATCGTTGCCTATAAGATTCCTCGGGTATTTCACCGACGATAACTCACGCGCGAATTAGATCGTTCTCAGCGCCACAAAAGGGGCCTCCCCTTATCCCTTTCAGCGATGAGTATCGGAGGGACGACGAGTTTCGCGGAAACCAGACGGAGTTTACTCATAATCATCGCGTTTACAACCAATGTCGGCTAGGTCGTATACAGAAAAGGAGGGATAATACAAGTATACAGCCCAGCCAGTTCGAGACACGTCGTTCGTGATCGTTTGCTTATAGCCTAGAGATTTTACGCACTCGTGCCTGCTGTCTCCCGAGGAGTTTTTACGTCGTGGGAATTTAATGACACGCCGGGATTGAAAGTGCACTCGTTGATTTTCGGCCAGTCTTATCTACATAAGCTCTTTTCTAAATATCAATGATGTTTTAGCAGCTCAGCAGGGGGTACAATCCACGAGGCTACCGTTACACTCTCAGTTATCATTCGCACTCGCGGCGTAACCAGGAGGCCCAAGTGCTCTTATGAATATGCTCGGCAAAGCAGCAATAACGCTCGCGAGTGTACTTGCAGCTTGCAAACTGTACCAAAAAAGCGTGAAACCTCCCCCCCCCTGGCACTTTTGCTCTCTTGTCTATCTTTCGTATCTGCTGTGTTCGCGCCTTACTCGGGGCCTTTATTCGCCGTCTCTAGCGGCTCTCCCGGCCAGTCTCGCGGGCGAGTGTTATTCCACGAAGTCGAAACCATCGAGTTTTACGATACGCTCCTACGTAGAAGCAAAAGAGATCCTAACCAGGCCGTGCGTCTCTACCCGAGCACAACTTGTCTTCATTAATTAGGCGCGCGCAAGAGTCCCAAAGGAAGCCACTCTCTTCCCTGCTGTATCCTAGAGGATATCGTCTCTCCCCCTCTCTCTTTCTGATATTGCTTTTATGAGGGTTTAATAACCAGCGGCTAAATTAAAAACTTGCCTTCCTTTTTCGAGTACGAAAAAAAAAGTATGCGAGTGCAAGCCTTACGAAGGACAAAGGGAATAAAAAAAAGGCGAGGTGTACCATAAGGGGTAATAGGGAGAGGCGCGCGTTAAATTCTTAATTTGTCCGGGGGATTTTTCGATTGGTCGCCCGATCGTCAAAGCCCCGGGTTCTCCGGTGTGTGTCGCTCCCAAAGAGCGAGAGAGAGCCGAACGAGCAAGAAAGAAAGAGAGGAGACCTTTCGGCGGCTTTATTTTTATGATGTTAACTCGAAATCAATTACTCGGGACCCGCGCTCTCTCGCGCCTCTCCCCGGGTGTGCCCGTTAAATTTATGCGCTTGCGATCGTTTTACCGCCGCGAGCGCGTGTGTTTACGGCTTCTCCTTCCCCCCCCCCCCCTTCGCCTAACTACATTCGCCAGCGCGTCCAAGGTCCAGAGGGAAATTCGGGACCGCGGCGGCGGCGGCGGGAGGGGGACTGGCTGGCTCCTTATCAGAAAACACGAGCCGCTACGCGTGTTCTCCGGGCGTTTTATCGCGGGGGCCTCGCTGCGCTCGCTCGCGTCTACACGCCTTGCTCCGCGCTACCGGGCTCCAGCAATTTCCGATAAGAGCCCTATGCCGCGCTCTACCTCGATACGCTCTCTCCATCTCCTTTCTCTACTATTCGTATATCTCCAATTAAATCGCGTTAATACCCCTGTTCTCGGCGCGTGTTTTTAACACGCCGTACAACTCGCATATTCCCTTGGGCTTGTCGGAGGTTGTATCGTGCGAATTAGGAAAGAACGAAACAAATCGTTCGGATTAATAATTTGAATTAATGCAGCTGTGCACGCGTACTTCCGAGAGATGTGCCTCCTTTTTCTTCGTTTCAAGTCGTGGCTTTTAAATCTCCTGCCAGGACATTCGGGCTCTCAATAAAAAGCACGGAGTAGGAGCATATTGTTCGGAGATGGCCTCCTCGAGAGACGACCATTCGGAAAAACAAACTGGAGCCCCCTAAAAAATAATAAAACTAACCAGAAGCGCGCGCCAGAGAGAGCAAAAGCGAGTTGGGCATCTCGCGGTAGGGTCGTTCCGAAAGAGGCTTATGCGCGCGCGCGGCTATTCGAACGAGCTGTGGCACTCGAAGAAGCATAGGAGGAGGTTTTAAGGCCCCCCGAACCGTAGTAAATCTCCGCGCAACGAACGTTTAACGGCGAGCAGGGCCTGAGAGACCTTTTTCGGGGGCGAGAGAGAACCTGGTCAATCGCTAAGCAAACAATTGACAGGCTAATAAAGCCGCAGGGGCGCCCCGATACGTGGGAATTGCCGTCTCTCTGATTAGCTGCTGAGAATACACAGACACCCGTTTCTCTGTGAATTCCGCGGATACAGTCGAAACGGCCTCGCTCAGGAGAACAGAGTCAATCGCTACCGCAGGGCCAAATTGATTATCTCCCCTGTAAGGTAAAAGTACCGAATTTGGACCGTTTTTCGTACCTTGTTTTGGGCGATTGTCTATATTATTTGTTTCTGTGACCTTTTTAAGTTTTTTTTTTTA
>JAPYYQ010001457.1:0-51041 GCA_030522585.1 Anagyrus pseudococci
TTTTACTATATGCCGAGTGGATCTCCACTTTACTAAAAAAAATAGTAATTTTTGTTACATTTTTAACAATTTTTATTATAACACTTTTCTCAGTGCACGTTCTGTTTTTTTTTTACATTTCTCTTTGCGCGTTACACATATGTATACCTTGCATTTTCGACACACGAAAAAAATTATTCGAAAAACGCAGGAGCTTTGATCTTTAAAATCGACTGGCCGCTCGATTGCGAATTTGCAAAAATAAAAGGAAAAAAAAGGGAAAACAGAAAAAAAAGGTGCGAGTAGGCACATAGGCGTAAAAGCGGTGAAAATTGTGATCGGCGCGTTAATCTAAACAACCGCCGAAGCCGTCCTCGTAAATCATTCAGCGGAGATTTGGCCGCTGAAAGCGCCGACCGATAGCGGAGACAGGCCATGCTTTGCATTTCGGCCTCCCTCCCTCTCCCCCGAGCTTACTCTGCGTGTACACGCGGGAGTAGCAGCTGGACTACCGTACTCTCGCTCTCCTTCTCTCCTAAAAATATGCAGAGAAGGAGGATGAGCAGGAGTAAGCGGAGAGGAAGGGGATGGAGGATGAGGCGACGCCGGCAGCTTAACACCCCTCGTAACCCGGCGAGAGTGAGCCGGCAAGTGAGCCTCGGCGCGGAAAAAGAGGAGCAGCAGGAGGAGGAGGAGGGAGAGAAGACTAGCAAGGCTCGGAGGAATTTGTATTTGTCGGCTCGCTCGCTTTACGAGATACATCCATCTATCTGCCCCCTGGAGCCTCTGCTCTGCTCTGCTCTCTTTTTCTATCTCGTCGCTGCAGCGACGCAACGCAGCAGCGCGCCCGTAAACTCCTCGACGAGAGATCTCGACTCGATATTCGAGGGCTCTCTCTCTCGACTCGGGAGCCCGTGCAAACCACCTCTAACCCCCTCCTTTCTACGCTGTCTTATTCCGGGAGAGCCGCCCGACTGCGCGCACTCGCGTCTCTATACCCATACACTCGACAAAGTTTTTCTCGCGCGAGAAAAGTGTGCTGGCGCCTCGCGCTCGGTTGCACCGAGCTAACCCTCCTCCTCTCGTAATTTCTCCTCTCAATTTCTTCGTCCTTCTCTGCCGGGGCTCTGTGCTTTAAATTAGCGACGAGTTGCCGGCGAGGTGGAATTTTAGTTTGACAGAGAAAAAAAAATAAGTTAAAGGAGCCGCAGCACGCTCTCCCTATGCCGCGAAATTCATCCTTGCATTTGCATGAGCGATTTTTATTCCGCTTTCCTTTTCTTTTTTAATTTCCACCTATCCCTTGCCATTTTGTACAACCTACTCGTCCAGACTTGTTAGAACTTTTTAATAAAAGAAAAGCAGCTCCCTGCCGAGGCGCAGTTCAATAATCAAGATTCTTTGGCAATACTGCCGTGAACACATAAGATACGGCTTTCAATAACGAGGGGATACGCGCGCGAGATCTCCGGGGCGTCGCATCCTCTCCCTTCCGGCTTCTCGGCGTCGTACACGAGCAGGCCGGAAGATAGAGTACAGCGGTAAAAGCGCGAACGAATTAGAGGAATGCGCCATAAAAAAAAGGAGCGTATACCGCGAGAGTAGGAGGCCGATACGCCTAGTCGAACGAAAAAGACGAGCGCTATACTGCGGGGAGAGGAGCGTAGGTGGGTGCGTAGGGGGAGGTCGTAGGGCTATTGTGTCGCCGGGCGATATTAAAATAGCGGTGATTGATGCGTGTACCGTGCAGAGAGCCACTGCCTTATCCCCAAACCCCTCGGCAAGCAGCGCGGTCTGTACACCAGAGCGGAAATACGAGCGCCCGACGTGGAGCTATTACGTCTTCTCGCGGTGAGCTGACAACAAGCGCCGCGTCTCCTCATGAAACATGAAAACCGCGAGCGGCGACGATCGACACGTGTATACTTTCGAGCTAATTGACGGTACTCAAGAGACAGATCGAGACGGGAGGGAGATGGCTCGACCGCGAAGCCATTACAATCAGCGGACGCGTTCTATTTCAAGTGCTCGTCGGCGGCTCCCCCGAAATAAGCATCAGCAGAGCTGGAGATGGGCGCGATGTGACTAGCCGAATGGAGCCAAAGAGAGAGGGAGGAGGGTGATGCAGGAATGCCACTGCAATAAATCCCGGCGCGTCGTCCTTTCCCTTCCCTCAACTGCTGCCGCTCGGACAAAGAATAGCTCCTCCTCCTCCTACGCCCGTCGTCTCCCCCCCCCCTTCCACCAGCTCTCCCTGCCCAGCAGAAACAGCAGCAGTCGAGAAGAATCGAAGGAGTCTCGCGTTCGGCGGCTGCAGTAGCAGCTTGTTTCTGTGTTTGCACGCCGCGAGATCGATTAACCCATGCCTATATATACAGCGTAGCGCGCGGGGTCCAGCGTGTGTTACAAGCCCCGCTTTCTCTGTCTGCGCTATATACGCGTCGGATTAGCACGTTACCCGCCGAGCTATGTCTGTGTGTGTACTCTACTCCCCCCAGTCACCCCCGTTGATATCGGTGCGTTTATTTTGGCCCGGCAGTAGTGGCTTGGCTTATAGCGCCATGCGTCGGCGGAAAAGGGGGAGTGGGATGGGTGGAGGCCGGGGGGTGAGGCCACGCGACCCGTTGTGCTCTCTCGCCGCCGGCACAGCAGCCGGAATTCAATCTGCGGCCGCGCGAATTCCTTCCCATGACATATGATCTTCCATATTGCCCCGTTGCGCGAGCCGCCGCTACCCCCCACGCACCTTACTCCAGAGCGCGCGCGCACGCGACGAAGTCAGCGCGCTTTCGTAATATCTCAGAGTTATGCCGAATTAGAGAGAAAGAGAATGACGCGCTCCGACTGGGTGTTTTTTTTTTTTTACTTCTCTCGGACGCTTTAATAAAAGCTGCGTTATGTCGCCGAACGACCAGAGAGAAGGAGAGACGAGCGAGAAAAATGCTTGCCCTCCTACGGGAATAAAGGGCCGGCGACTGGAGAAGATCAGTTGCTTAAATTAAATCGTGTTTATTAAACGCGAGCGGACGGAGAAAGAGGCTCGAACCGAGTCGCTCGAGCTGCGGATGGGGAAAGTAGGAGAAGTTAGCGCGGGGGAGGAGGAGGTGCGAGGTAAATCACGGGAAAATCCTCGACACGCACGCGGGCCGCGGGCACGAGTTTACGCCGCGGCGGCAAACACGTTTATCCGGGCGCATTGCCTCCTCCTCGGCGGCCCTATTCATTTGCAGCTGACTCGCGCGGCTTCCCTTGCGGATTAACGCCTCCTGCGGCCACTCTCCCTCCTCTCTACGCGGGAACCCATCGGCCCCGAGGCCGCTAATTCGATCGGCCGGAAAAATCTCGGGTCGCCGCTGTGTTTTGTGCGCTCACCTACAGCCCCTGCCGCCTATTCGTCAGCGCTATCGGACGTGTGCTCTTTACAAATGCGCCCAAGCGCGTGTACGGGGGGCCCTGGAGTTTTGAAGAAAATCGCCGAAAATTTAAAGCGCCGCCGCTGTGCGGAAAAGGGGGATCTCGGGGACGAAGACTACCGCTCTCGGGCAACAACGCGGCCGATAGCCCCTGCTTCCAACGTATGTGCCCGCTGCTGGGGGTATAGGTGTCGGGGCGCACTCGTCGGCTTATCGGGCCCGCTTATCGCGCGTCAAGGGGCTTACGAGGATTGCGTCCTCGCGCGCGCGTACAGCCGGCACATGTGTGCCGCTTTAAAGGCCGCGCGCTCTCTCTCTATCTCACTATCTCTGTCTCTCCGGCGGCAGCTCGACAAATAGGTAATAACGAGCCGTGATTATGTCGCGCAGAAGCAACGACTACCTCTATCCTCCCCTTCCTTTTCGTGCGGGAGCCTGCTGGAAAAACCGGTAAATCCCGCGGCGATGTGGAGCGCCGATCTCCCGAAAATTGGGGGGCCGACTAGTGTAAGTGTGGCAGAGAGAAGCTTTTGCCTGGCTTCTTATGCCTCCCTATTCTACACGGATAGACAAGCGGCTGTGTGTGTGTGTGGGTTAACGCGCGATGAGGGGGAAGCCGCTGGAAATTTAAAATCGGTAAAAGGGCTCGAGGAGAGAGCAATATCCCAGGCGCGCCCTCGGGACGATCTCGTGCGCGCAGACTTGTACACGTGTGTGTGCCCGTGGATGTTTGTATCGAGAGATTACGTAAAGTGATGGGACATTTATTTAATCAGTGTGCAAGGGATTTGCAGCCGAGTGCCAGAGCGAGAGAGGAATAACTTCTGCGGCAGCTGTGTTACGAGATCCTACAGATTTGACTCGACGATTTTAACGGTTATGTGATCGCTCGAACTCGAGCCTCCGCGGCTTAATAAAATGGGCTTGGATTATAATAAATAAACCGTTTGACAATTTTTCCTTTTTTTTTCCTCTATCTCTTGCCCTCTAGGCTCTCGTATCTGCTGGCGTCAGTATGGAAAACCTGTTGTTTGTAAAACTGTGAATCGATCGCTTGTTTGTATTTGCAGGAGAGAGAAATATCACGAGTTGGCGCTACTGTAATCTCTTCGTTCCTTTATCAAATAAACGTCAGCTCCTGAGTAATTCCATCCAACGTGTATACTCCTCCTATACCGAGACACATTGACAAAAGAAAAGCAGAAATTTTTTTCTTCTTCCTCTTGCCGGCGCGAGCCCGGTACTTTTCTTTTTCGAGGAAAACAAGAATTTGACGTTTGACGAAGCAGGGACGAGGTTATTATTTTCAAAGAGAGAGAGTGAGAGTCCAAAGGGGATGAGAGCTAAAGGAGAGGAGGAGGATAGCTCGTTCCACGTGATTGCATGTATTCCGTAAGAAAGAGCGAGCTGACGCGAAGTTTACAGGACGAGACGGGCGTCCCCTTTGAAATTCCTCCGCCTAGTCTAGCCAGCTAGTTTCCTGCGCCTTGGAAAATTCGTACAGCCAAGTCGAGCGCGAGAGAGAGAGAGAAAAAATAAGATGAGAGTCTACTGGGGTAAAAAGCGGAGGTCGAAGGGGGGCGGCGGCGAGTGTAGCAGCGCGTAATCTCTTGTTAGCCTCGGCGAGAGACCGAGAGGAGAACGTCGACGGGCTGTCGCTTTGTCGCTTAGCGATTTCTGTATTTCTTAATTAAAGCAAAGAAAGCCAAAGGCGCGAGAGGTAATTAAAGAAGCCGGAGGAACGGAGAGCGGCCCTCTCGAACTATTGCGGAAGAGCCCGGGGAGGAGCCGTCAAACGGCGAAGATAGAGAGAAGCGGCCGGCTCCTCGTACGCTGAACTGCTTCTCTCCTCGTCTATCCCCTCCTGCCTGAGCTTGCTCTCTTTCTGAATTCGTTTACTTTCTATTACTTTGTTTTATCGGGGAATGAGATCATTACCAGAAGGAGGAGAGCTGCCGGCGCTCTACGGCACTCGACTGCTCTACCTACTTCCCGGCTGCGTGTATATACGCAGAGAGACACTGCGTCTCTCGCGTCGTTGGCACCTTTTGGCCGATTCCCGACTTTTCCTCCTCCGCCTCAGCCAGCCGGGCCCAGCCGCTCGCGACAATAATTTTACTTAATTAAATTCCGTTCTCCCCCCTGGCCCTCTCTGCCTTTTTCTTTCTCCTCCTCGCCGCGCCCTTTTCTTCCCAGACAAGCCAAGAGTATCTGTCACTGATTTTTTTCTTCTTAAACCCCTCCTTTACACCCCGTCCTCCTTGATACCCGCAGCTTAGCTCGCTTTGTCATCGCGCGCACGAGCACTGCAGCGGGCTAAGGCCAACTATTTTTCAATTATCCGCCGAAAAAGTCGCGCCTCGCTAGGCTCGATCCTCTCTTGTTCGACCCTGTGTACAGTCCACCCCCCTCTTTCGACCGGTCTCGAAATATTTAAGAGGCGATAGCGCAACTGCGCATAAAGCTCGGGCAAAGTACGGCGTGGAGTACTGCCGCGACAATTAAGGGGGAGGCTTGGGAATCAAGGGCAAAAAGGAGAAGCAGAGGATGGCCAAGAAGCTTCTCCGGCGTCTTATTACCACTTCATCTGCAATTAACATTTATAACGGGCGAGAGCGTAGGCCATCTCAGTCTCTCTCTCTGTTTCTTTGGGAACGAGCCGTGGAAAAACTAATTAAATATTCGGAGAAGTAAAGCCGCGGCTGGGAAAAAGAGGGGACGAACTTACTCGGAGAAGGGAAGGAGAGCTACTACTCGCTTTCTTCACGCCGGACTCTCTCTAGCTACTTCTTGTAGTCTCCTGCGTCAGAAGTAGCGAGAGCGGCGTGTAGCTTTAATTAAACAGTTTTTCGCGTCGCGGCTACTTTCTTTCCAAGCTCGGGGATTAACAATAGCGAGAGACTTTCGGAAGATGGTAAATAAGTGTCTGGACAGCTGGCAAGAAGCGCGTCCGGCCTAATGAAAAGGTACAGCGAGAATAAGGTGGTAGTATAGAGGTAGGAAGGAGGCGATGGCCTGGAGAATACGAGGCAGTCGGAGAGGGGGAGCCGATGATTGCCCCGCGTGCGGCGGCCACCTTACGAGGCAATTAAAGCCGAAATATATGTATAAAATGTTTAACGACGATCGTTCGCCCGGGCTAACCTCTCTCTCGTTCATTCTTTCTCGCTCTCTCTCTTGCTCGAGAGGAGCCTCTGCTTCTCTCAAGGGCCGCGTTATGGCCGAGCTTGATGCTTTTCCTAGTATCGTCGCTCGCGGCTTTGAGCCTCGTAATAGCGCGCCGCCGCGCGTAATCGAATGGAGCGCGCGGGCGAACGGCACATTGACGAGTGAAATAATTAGGCGCCAGCTGGTCCGACCGGTTACGCGTCTCCGGTATAAGGAAACGCGCTTATAGCCGCCCCCGGTAGAATCTAAATAAGAGCCTTGATTTTCGCGGTTTGCAGAGCACCGATAGCCAGCCAGTGCGAAAAATACAGAATGGACTCTGGCGTAGAACGGTAATCCGCGAGAGAGAGAGCGCTTGGGTAATTTCAATGGCTTGTGCATGTTTGCCGGCACGTCTATATACGTATGTTGGTCGTGAGTGTGTGCGGATCGCCTCGAAATGCCAGGCATTTACAGGAGGGGCGATAAAAGAGCCGTAAAGACGGACGCGCGCGTAGCCACTCACTCACTCACTCGCTCTTTTCCTCCTCTCTCTCTCTCTCTCCGGCTCTTTGGACAGACTTTGAGGTTTGACGCGCGCGTGCGCGAGAGAGAGGGAGAGCGAGCGGCACTCTCCTGTGAAATCGCGCCGCGGGAAGCCGATTTTATTGGGGCTAAACATTAATTTAGCCGTAAAAAAGGAGGAGCGCGGGCACACACGACTCTGCTCTTTCTCCTTCTCTCTCTCTCTCGAGGGAAGGGGGGGAGTAGAGATTTGCCCTCGGATATATGGCCGCTGCCGCCGCGGATATGCGCGCGACCACTCGGTTATTTACAAGCGCACCTCCTCCTTCTTCTCCTCCTCCTACTACGACTACTCCTGCTAAGCTGCTATATGTCCTCACGGCGCAGAGGACCCGCGCGCGCGCGCACACAATGCCTGGGCTTTTATATTTTTTCCCCATCACCGTTCTTTTACAATCCATAAGCGTTTTATAATGATCAAGGCCACTTGCGCGTAAACCGAACCGTCCGGGAACAAATTTCGCTCGGTAAGAAATTCATTATTGCTTCAACCCTTAAATTTTCGGACTCTCCGCTGCAAACCGAGCAACTGCTGTTGGCGCTGCGGCACCGAAAAGCCCGTTACGACTACTAATTTTTTTATAACGCGCCCGCTTATTGCCGCAAGCTCGGCAAATGTCTTTTTAAATAAATTTAAAGAGTATACTCAAATAAACCCTACTACTTATGGTCGAGCGTACGGTAAAGTTCGAAATTTCAAAAAATAGTAGAAAAAGGGGAGCTGGAGGTGGGAGAGACGTATCGAAACGGAAGTAGAACGGCAAGCGGAGTAGGAGCAATCGAGCTTTATTGCTTTACCATCGTCATTAAAAGTTTTACTGCTCCAATTGGTGCTCGATTAGTATATCGAGCTTCTAGGTCGACTGGCCTATAGAGCCTCCGCCGAAGAGAGAGAGAGAGATCCGAACGAGATAAAGAGATTTTCGTGTAAAATAATTTCCGAAAAAAAAGAGAGCCAGCGCGGTTGACGCGAGCCACGAGAACAAAAGGAAGTAGGAAAAAAAAGGGCCTCGGTGATGGATCAACGCTCGCGTCGGTTCAGTCGGATGGAGAAGGGGAAGGGGAGATGCTCGGGGAGCAACTCGTATAATCTGCAGGTGCTTTTGTCCGAATCCGCAGTGCGACTATATAAATACGCGATTGCCGCGTGTGTAGCCGGCCGCTCTCGCGGTAGCCTCGTTTCGGCCAAATTCCCGCTGTGCGTTTCAAAAAAGGCCGCCACACAGCAGCGCAACATCGCCAGCGGAATGAATATTGGAATCGCGCGTTCGTCCGAGGGTCGGGGGGGGGGGGGAGAGGGCGAAAGGGGCGCAGCGAACAAAGTGGAGCGGATATTGAAATATGTTTTCGACGAGCGTCATAGAGCCGATATGCTCGGACTCGTAGAAAACCGCGCGCGCGCGTATAAACAAATCCAGGGATGTGCTCTTTTTTAACCAGCTCCCCTCCCACTTCGACACCCTTCCCTCCGCTTTTGACTACACGTGTGCGTGAGCGCGCTCCGCTGGGCGGGCCATTGTAAAGCGCAAAAGTAAGCCGGCAAATCAGCGCATTAAGGGCAGCGAGACGCGCGTGGCAGCGGACATTCAACGCTCTTTTTTTTTCTTTCTTTTGTAAGCCCAACTCGCAACGCTTCGAAAATTGAAAATGCGCTTAGGACCAATACTGTAAGTGCCACGGCAGTGCGTTGACCAGGCGCTTTTAATGCCATAGCCCCGTGCTTTATCCTGCGCTCGTATAGCTCTCTTTTGATGCTAGAATTATTACTGTCAAGAGTGGGGCAATAAAAAAAAGTCAGTTTTTTACTGGGCTGGGGTGCGGGGGGATTGGCTAGCGGCAGAGGAGATTAAAACATAAAAATCGTCGAAAAAAAAATCGCCGTTTCTTTTTGTTTTTTAGCGGCGTTTAAACGAATTGTGCAAACTTTATGAGCCCGCGGTATTTTGCTAAAAATTTATTATGTTTTTTAATAGTTTTCACATGGGATATACATTAAAAACAATTTTTTTATGGATACATATTTGTACATAATGCGCATGTGGTAGATATACATATTTATATATAACATAAATCGAGGATTAAAATTGTTAATAAAATCAAGTGACGAGCAATGAAAGAAGAGAGAAAAAAAATATAATTACGAGAGCAAAAGTCTCATGCGGTGCGTGGCGCAGTGCGAGAGAAAGAGAAAAACATGTAGGCGGTGCGGGGGGTGGGGGGGCATTGTAATTAATGTAAGGCAGCGCACAACAATCCGCGTATTAATTCAAGGATAAAACTAATAATGGAAAATATTAGTAGCTTACAGAGAGCGAGTTAGCGCAGTCGTAGTCGTGAATAACAGAGTTAATTGGTCCGATTTTGCAGTCGTTCGCCCGGGAACAGCGAAAGAAAGATAAGAGAGATATCAGCAGCGTGTATTTATGCGTTTGGGAAGAACGAGTAAGTGGCCAAGGGGGGAAGAAAAAAAAAGGCGGAAAGAGGTGGAGACACAGAAAGACAGAGCAGAGGGCTGGTGGTGCGTATAAAGCGGCGTTTGCTGTGCAATTGTGCGTATTATTGCAAGAAAATAAACAATGAATAACAATTGAAACAAAAATAAAAGAAAAATAAAAACAAATAAAAATAAAGAGAGAAAATTGGAAAAAAGCAAAACAATTGAAGAAGGAATGTGTCGCCGAGCGATTTAATAATGCCCGGCGACGATAATGAAGATGGCTGGTAGCCTACCTTGGTCGAATGCAAGGCAGCGGGTGGTCTTGGCGAGCCCCGGGGGCAGAGCGAACCTGTAGGCCGGGTTAAGCGACATCAGGCCGAGACCCAACGCCTCCGCGCCGCATCGGCCCCCGAACACATTCCCCACTAAAATCACCCACATAACACAGCTTATCAGTCATCGTCACCTTCGTTACATCTTTCGTTAAATTTACATCTATTTTGCCTTCTTTTTTTTTCTTCTTAAAACTAGCTTATTCTACGAATCAAGAATATTATTGAGTTTTTTTGTAAAAATGTCTTATTGCAATTAAAGTTTTGTTAAATTTTAGAGATGAATATTCAAAACGTCAAACTGTGTAATTGAATGTTTTGTTCGTATAAAAATAAAATGTCTTGATAAAGTAATATGGATCACTAAGAAAACTTGTACGAACGAAAAGTAAAAATAAAAAAAAGAGAGAAAAAAAATGAAAAACAAAGTCGAAAGAGACTTGAGAGTTTGGCAGTTGGAAAGAGTTGTGTTGGCTCGACATGTGTTTTTTTTTTTTGCTAGATATACGTGTATGTATAGTGAAGTGAAGCTCGTGCAAGAAAATGAAGAATAAATTCTGCAACTAATAAAATAATAATTAAACGAGCATTTATATAAATTGACATGAGAGATAGAGAGAGGGAGAGAAAGAGTAAGATAATATGAAAAGCAATATCGGTCAGTCAGGAGAAATTAAAGGACAATTTCATCGGCGATCAACGAGCTCACGGCACAATCTTTACGAGAGTTTATATTACCGAGTTATTAATTCTAATCTCGTTTGAAAGAGAGATATTGAGATTAAAGAAGGGCCGAGCCCAGTGTCGAAGAGAGAGAGAGAGAAAGCGAGCAGCGGAAAAAGAGGCAGGCAGTTTAGCAGGGGTTGTAGCAGAGAGAGAGCGAGAAAGAGAGCGATGGAGAGGGAGTGAGAGCAGGAGGCAAGCTGCTGCCGGTACTGCTGCTGCGAATACGCACACGCGCATGGGATTACGGCAGGGATCAAATGTTCACGTGACAGCGTTTATCTCGTATGATATCGAAGTTCCTTTTTCATACCGCCGCCGCAGCAGCGCGCACTACCGCCGCCGCTACTTTGGAGCCTCGGCTTTATTATGATCCTATATAGATATACACCGCTCTGTACTGTCATTACACGAGTTGACTTCCCGTTAGTAGCTAACTTTATTGCTTTTCGCCAAAAGAGCCGAAAGCACACGTGCCGGACAACTATTTTCCCCCTTCGTTTCGCCTCCCCACCCACTGCGTCATCCCAGCCCCACATCCTCTTGTACTCGCTCTCCTTCTGTCCGCGTATCTCCTCGTTTTCGCGTATATTGCATTCACGTTTTTTTACATGCGATTCAAAGGACCAACAGCCCCATCGGATCTTTTCGGCTTCTTACTTCTCTTCCTCACCCTATCCGCTTACCGAGAGCCCAAGATCAGATAACCCCGCACTTTAAGGATTCATCGATTAAATTTGCTATTGGCATTGATACTATCTTTTATGGGCTGATTACTATTCTAATATGATTTGTGACGGTGTGTGCGACCTTACTTTAAAATTTTAACTCACAAGCGTAACGACGCTCATCAAATGAGCTTAAAATATATTATATTAGCAAAACTGCAAAATCCGGCGCTTATGAGCATTAAGCGAGGAAAGCTCGGAATATCATAGTAGCAGAGAGGAGGCTAAAGAAGCAATTGATTGACGCGGCCGAAGGAAGATTGAAGGTGCGGCCAGGTAGGACATCAAGCGCGGCTGACTTTGTCAATTCTAATCTCCGCTCGCCTATCGAAAGAGCGATACGTTGGACCAGCAGGGGAAGAAGAGAAAGAGGAGAGAGGGAGGGGCGAGAGTGTGTGTTCAGAGCACGTGTCCGGGAGGTGAGAAGGAGAGAGAGGCCGGGCGGTCTGCTGTCACGAAAGGCACTTCACGCTAATTAGCGGCGGCCCCGCCGGCTACTGGCGGCAGCAGCAGCCCCGTCCGATCGTGATTTTCGAGATAATCGGGAATTACTCGGGAGCCGGGCGGGCGTTAATTGCCCACTTGGCCGCGCCGCTCGATTTCTCGCCGGGCGCCCACCGCTCTGCAGCCGCACTATATACCCTCCCGAGCGGCTCCTCTGCGAGTGCTTTTCGCACAAAACACAAAAAACAAAAAAAAGAAAAAAAAAAAAAAAAAAAAAAAAAAAAAAAAAAAAAAAAAAAAAAAAAAAAAAACCGAGGGGCCGATCGGAGGAATAAAGAGAGTCAGCAGCAGCCTAGTCGCGTCCGAAGAGCCGATGAATTATTCAGAGCGTTTCGGAGTCGCGCGCGCTTGCGGACGGATGCGTCTCTCTCGCGATCGGTTTTCGCCCTTTTTGCCCGTGGACTGCACTCCAGATTAAGATCTCTCTCGATCTCGCCAGCCCAGTGCTACTTGCAGCAGCTGCACTCCCGCGGCCACGCGTATCCCCCCGCGAGATTTAGTGCGGCTCTAGAATTGCGAGTCCCCGTCTCTTTCTCTCTGCGCATCAGCAGCGGCAGCAACGACTTATAGCGGGCCCTGTCATCGGCCGAAGCCCCGGTCTCGAAAAAACCTTTCAGATATCTCGAGAGATCTGCCGCCGCCGCGCGAGCCTCATATTTTATTTATCGCCTCTCTCTTTCTTTCTCTCTCTCTCTCATTCGCGACGACAACGGCGACGTTTCAATTTCATTTTTTCCTTCTACCATCCAATACTACTCGGCCACACGCTCGGTCCGCTCTCTTCCCCGGCCCTCCCCTCTTTTTTTTTTGCGAATTTTCGGTATACTTTGAATTCCCGCGCAAAGGGACAAAGGTAGTTTTTTTTCCCCTTCTGACCAAGTTATTTACGCGAGCGCTATCGTCACGTCGGTGTAAGCTCGATAGGGATTTTCGAAAGTTTGCAAGATATGCCAGCTTTGTCACGGTTTTCTGTTTTCTTTTTTTTTTTAATTTTATTTCATTCGCAGGTGTAATTATAATAATTTCGCCATTGATAACTTGTACCTCAAATTTCGCATACGTTACTAGGACGTTTAAGGATTCGATTGAAATATCTCGTTACCTGTGCAGTATCATTTTATTTTCAAAATCAGCGTTTGTATATCATTTCTAATATATGCAAATCATTCGTTAGAAACGAATCTGAATAATGAACAATAAAATATTAAAATCGTTATTTTTATGCTACAGCAATCAAAAGTAATGATACTACTTTAAAATTACTGGTCACTATCGGTAAAAAAACAAATAATATATATGGCTATTCTCAATAATTTCAAAGATTCCCCAGGTAAAATCGATCTTAAACACACACAATCGTCGTCGATAAATAAAAGCCAAGTTAAAAAAAAAGTCGAAGCAAGCGTAACGAGATCAAAGGTATTAATTAGAATCCGAATTCAAACCGATTAAGCCATATCCAAGTTTCGTACGAGGAAAAAGAAAGAAAGGATAAACGCAAATTCAAAAGAATTCCTCGCATTCGAGAAAGTCGAGCGAGAGAGAGAGAGCAAGACCCGCACAATTTCCATGGGAATCGGAGCTTAAGAACCTGCGAGGGCAATATCGCATCCACGCCCGGAAATTCAGCGGCGGCAAAGTAGCAGAAGCAGCAGCAGCAGTAGCAGAAAGCACGTCGTCGGCACGGTATAGCCGAGGGCATTTACAGCGAGGCCCACATTTCACGAGTGTTCCCTCTCTTTCTCCGGCTGAGCGTATAGGCCGAAAGGCGCGGCAAAAGAGTTGAAGAATGCGAGAGAATGCAGAGAGAGAGAGCCGGCTTTGCATATACACGTGGTATGGCTCGCCGGCGAGGACGACAGCGGCAGCAAGTCTCGAGCGAAAGAGAGTGGGATGGGTGGGGAGGAAGGCGGTTGCCGAGAAGGAGACGACATCCGAGTTGGCCGAGAGGAACACGAGCCACTGGCTTGGATTGCGGCGAAGTTAACCGGCTCGGTACTCCGCCACTCGATCAAATAAGCGTGTTATTACACGCAGAGAGAGAGAGAGAGAGAGCAAAAGTATGCCCCCACCTCTGTCCACGTGAGAGCGCAGCGCAAAAATGAGACGCGCGGGAGGAGATAGCAGAGCATCAGAGCAGCTGCAGCAGCAGCAGCAGCGGTGGCCGGATTTCGGTAATCGATTTCGGAGATCGATTCCGCTAGTATGAGCGCGCGGCGAGCGCCCGCTCCGGAAACGAGGCCGTAGCGCGCGCTCGCACGCGGCCGAAAGCGTAATTACCTCTACACACCCTGGCTAATCGAAATTGCAGATACGAGAGAGCACTGCCCAGCCCCCTCCCACTCCTTCTCAGCGCACACACGCGCGCGTGCGATAGCTCTCGGAAAGAGTACGTTGCCGCTGCTGTCCGCTGATAACTCGATATGAGCGCGAGCTCTCTCGGCTCGTTTACACTGTTAGTTATTACACCGATAAATCCGGGCGCGACTTTTATTGCGATCTGCCTTCTTATTTGTCCAGTATATAGGCGCGTTTACAGCGCCAACACGCTGCTCCTGCTACTGCCGGGCGGCGGTCAGATCCGGAAACGTTATCGTTTTAGAATAATCGCAGCGACCAAGCCGTTGGCTACTGCCCCTGCCGAGGCTCGAATTATGTTGATTAGCCCGGTCGCGCGCACGCTATACACACACACCTCTCGCAACTGTATCGGCTTACTTCTTAATAAGAAATATTTCCAAGACACTTAATGCTCCGCCCCTCCCCCCGGATATATTTGTCTTCCCGGCGCAATTACGAGGGGCTAAAATATTAATTTTGCGCGCCGGGCACACCTTTTAATTTACAACGTCTCGACGCCTCGGCGCGCGTAGAGCATTGCGCTAATCGTGTACGGCCAATCGTGGCCGATATACAATGTATCAGCAGAATTTAAGCCAGTCCTGAGAAAGAGTTGAGAGTCGACGCGTGGAAAGGCTAATCGACGGGAGCGCGCCAACGTGACCGAAAAATAATGAGCGAACTGTTGGAAGTGAGAAAAAGAGAAAGAAGCAGGTAAAGGCAAAGTAAAAAGGGAGAGAGAAAGAGCGTAAGCGAAAGTAAACGAGAGAAGAGGGAGTTGGGCCGATGTGCCGGGCGAGGGGATGGGGGGGTAGAGGGGGAGGATCGAGAGTGTCGCCGTGCGCGAAAGGATAGCCGAAGATTCTCAGGCCGTTCATGTTTCAGGCAGGTTGATATTACATACAGAGAGCCGTGCCGGCCGTCTGCAGGCCGCGGGCACGCCGAGGAGATGAGGTGTAGCGCGCACATTTGCCAGTGAGAGCGAGAGGGAGAGAGCTCGGGGGGCCAGAGGCTTTGCTACGAGCTGTGCTACGTCAGCGATATTGTTATACGCGCGAGGAGAGCGGTCGTGCCAGCACCGGACTCTCTCTCTCTCTTTCAACCGATGACACACTCTCCTCTCTCAGTCGCGCGCAAAGTGCGGTTTCGCGTCCGGCCGCGGGGCTTCGTCGATCGCGCGTGCGGAGCCTTATCGCGGCCACCCTCGCGCGGCTCCATTGGCCCCCGCCGGCCGCTACGGTATAGCCGGCCGTCAATGTCTTCATTGTCCGGCGAGCGTGGGAATTCCCCTTCGCGCGGCATGTGCTCTCCCTCCCACCGCTACCGCGACCAGGGTAATTGTGAGCCCTGGAGCGTTAACTCAGCGCGCCGGGCCTTCTCGTTCTCCAACGGAGGAGCAGAAGAATTTCCTTATTGTTACGCGTAAATCGACGCATTTATACAGTGTTACATTGCACTTGATTCAATTTCAAGATTTATCCAGGCCAACGGCGGCGGCAGTAACAGCAGGAGAGCCTGAGAACCGATCTGCTGCTGCTGCAGAGAGTCTCGTCTGCTTTGCCTCGTCGTCGCCAAAGTGTAAACTGACGCCGGGCCACCTCGGAGAAGCCGGCGTTATCTTCTTCGCCAAATTTGCGGGAAGGGAGAGCAGCTCCCCGGGAGAAAGAGAGAGAGTGAGAGAGAGGGGCTATGCAGCTGCTGCATTCTCCGTAATCGTCGTTTTACATAAAATGCCACAGCTCATCTAGCGACCGTTGCGTCGTTCGCTACAGCGCTAGTTCAGACAGGTCGGACAATTATTCGAGAGACACGCGAGTAGAAGAAGAAGAAGGACCGAGCGGGAAGGGAAACGCGGCCGCTTATGGGATTAACGAGGGGTATTAGCAAGCTTGGGAAGGGCTCGCCCTCCCCTGTCCGCCCTAGTAGAGAAGCCGAAATCCTTGATAAGACGACAGAGAGCGACCGAGAGTCGGGGGCGATTTCGCGCCATCGCACGCGCGTAATCCGATATATTCAAATGGCACTCTCTCTCTCTCCGCAGCAGGCTTTTACAATGTTTCCGCGCCCGGAGATTACGCGCGTCGTCACGCGCGTCCCGATACAATATGAGCTCTGTCAGCGGCACTGTTTGCTCTCCCCCTTGCCACTGATAAACACCGAGACCTATGGCGCCCGCGAATAAACGAACCGGCTAATTCGCCTGGGAAATTCGCGTCGACTTTCCGCGAACGCCCAAGACTCCCCTGGAAAAAGATCGATGAAGACGAGTGTCTCGAGTGCGCGAGATGTACATCCGAGCTTAATTTCGCTCGAGACGTAGCGGGTGAAAAAAACCGGAGCGAATTACGAAGATTCGCATCATTAAAAGAAGCCTCTGCGTAGCTGATACTCGGGGGGGTCGAGCCTCGATTTTCGCAGCGGCTCGGCTGAGCGGCTAAGCAGCCGTAAACAAGGAGCAGCTTCAGCCGGGAGTAAGCGACGACGTCGACGTCGGGCGAATTAGCCCGGCAATTTGTGTTTAGCCCCGTGTGCGCTTTTGATGCTTTCAAAGAGTCAAGAATCGAGATAAGAGCAGGCCCCGCGCTCTGATGTTGCCCTCGCGCGCGTCACTGAGACCCTCCCCCGTCAAGCTTTTATACGCCACTTCAACCTGTAGCTCGTTACTCGGATTCGCGTATTCCTAACGAGACTGCTCTCGAGTAGCAGCAGCGACCGGATGATCCTCCGGGGAAAAAGAGAGCATATCGCGCATTAGGACGAGACACATAATTAATCGATCTTACACGCGAAAGAGTAGCGAAGGGGGTAGCAGGCAGAGAATGGGGAGGAATAGTTTCGCTTGTAGTAAAGGAGCCATCTAATTAAGTGACTCGGCGGCGTCGGATGAGCGCTAAGGGGAGCAGGCCATTTGTTTGGCCACGCGCGTGTACCTTTGTGCGAAAGACGGCTAAGCCGGCTCCCTCTCTCACCTCGGCTCACGCCAGTCACACGCGGGACCGTCCCGAGTTGTCGCGCAGCTTGTAAGACTTTGTTAAGCCCGTGTTATGCTCCAGAGAGAGAAACAGAGAGCTATAGATGGGAGAAGGAGCCAAGAGGAAGAAACCGAGAGGGAACCAAACGCCTTACTAATCCGAGATTTATATCGCCTCGTCGACTCTGTCTTGGCGCTATACTCTTTTTCTTCCCCCAGCCCTTTCCTACCCACTCCTTTTAGACTGCTCCTACGTCCTTCTTTTTCTAGAATCGAATTTAGCCCAGTCGACTCTCGAACCTATACCTGCCCCTGTTTGTTTTTGTTTTTATTTTATTTCTTCTTTCCTATGTCTCAATTATCACTTTGATTAGACCCCGAGACATTAAGCAAAGCACAGTTCGCCATATCAAAGATCATAAAAAAAGAAGTAGAGAAAAAATATTTAAAACGAGCAAAAGCACTGCGGCATTAAATTTAAAACTACGTCGTATACAGCTCGCGAGCAGTCTGGCGTATTCTCCGAATACAGAATTGCGCGGCGTATATAATGCAGAATTAAAATTGTAATTTCCCGACAAAGTGGATAATAGATAAAGATAAAGAGCAATGTCGACGTCTTTGGAGTAGGAGTAGTAGTAGTAGTAGCGGGAGGAGGAGAGACAAGTGGCGGGCAGGGGGAAGAAACAGGAGCTCGAGCGGCAAAGGATCTTGAGCGGCGGTAGGAGGAGGAGAAGAAGAAGGAGGCGGCTTCTACCACCAAGAGAGAGAGAGAGAGAGAGAGGGGGGGAGGTGGGGGAGAACACTCGGCAGCTTTCCTCGGCAGATGCATTATTCATGCGGCGAGAGAAAATACGATATGATCCAATATGTGACCCAGCTCTCGCGCTCCCTCCCACCCTCCTCTTTCTATCTCTTCTCCCCGCCCCCAGGGTCTCCTTCCATTCTACCTTGCGAGCATCTTTCCAGCGATTGAGCTACGCGCGAAGCCCCTGCTAAGCTGCTAAAAATTGCCCCCGCGAATTTCGGTGTAATTTACGGATATCCCCCCCGTACCCACCACCGCTAACCGTCTATTCTCCTCGTTCGAGCGAAAACGTCGGGCAGCGTCGTTGTTGTTGTCTCGACACCTCCTCGGCTCCCAAACATCGTACGTCTTTTCGTTCTCTTCGTTCGAGTCACTCCAGAAGCCATCCACAGCGCGCGCGTCTTTCACAGAGAAAGAGAGAGAGAGAGCGGCCAGATCAGAGTTGGTAAGAAAATCGGCGGCGAAGGCAGCAGCCGGTTTTTACGCTGCATAGTAGCAGTACAGCCGGAAATTTATTTGCCCCGAGAGAGAGAGAGAGAGGAGCTTCTTTCCTCCTTCTTTCTGGGCGCAAGGGTGATAAGGAGAGAAACACGCGCGGAAACGTTGGCCGTGACGCTTTATTCAACTGACTACTTTCGAGCACCTCCAGCTCGCGCGCCCGTATTAACACACAATGAGATAGTTTTGTTCGTCGATCCAGCACCCCTACCATCCTCCCGTCCGACTACTCCGTTTCTCTCTTTCTCCTCTTGGACTCCCTCTTTATCTCCAGCCGCCTCTCTCTCTCTCTCTCTCTCTCTCTCTCTCTCTCTCTCTCTCTCTTCGCTTCCACCGTTTATCCCGCTTCCTCTGTTTTTTCGAACCTCTGCTCGACTCAAGTCGATCGACTGGAAGACACTCGGCTTCCATGCCTCGGATGCCGGCATACCGGCTGTCCTCACCTGCCTCCTTTTTACCTTCACTCCTTTACTATCCTCCTCCTGCTCGGTCCTCATCCCCATAACTACCATCACCTTTTCTCTCATCCGCGTAATTAGCAGGCTCGGCTGGTAAGCCTCTATTGCTCGATCCTGATACAGGCTTATAAGCTTTGGTTTAATAAGCCGCAAAGGGACCAAATCTATGGGTGCAGAACTTTCGTTTGACTATGCTGATCCTTTATTTTTTTTCAAAGCTAAGTCGACATAAGCATACCAAAGTTTATAAGAGCGTAGGAGTACGGGCTAGCATAATGTTTTATTATTGTTATCAGTTTGGAAAGCGGAGCAGCAACGTTACTCTGCGATACATAAAGAGTCGTAGTAGGGGTAAGGAGGGAGAGGAGAGAAAAAAGAAGGAGGGTAAGGAAGAAGAAAGTATAAGGAGATCGGCTTATTCGAGGAACGACTTTTTCGAAGGACTCCGTGTTTGGTCAACGCGGCTCGCCGCAAGCCGCCGCGCGCGACTCCGAAAGCAGTGGGGGCCCCGGCGAAGAGAGTCCCCGAGAGATCTCGGCTCGGCAGTTCGGCAGTGTAGAGAGAGAGAGAGAGGAGAGCCCGCGCGCATTCACGGCTCTCCATTGTGTGCGGACGCTTTGATAAATTACCGAATAATTGTCAAATGCGAGAAAACAAAGAGTAGCCGCGGCGAGCGAAGAGAGAAACAAAATGAAAAAAAAAGAGAGAAGGGAGCAACAAGCAGCGACAGAGGGGGCGAGAATCGAGACAAGGATATGCTCGCCGCGAATAAAATGTGTATACGCGCAGGAGGAATCGCACAAAGGTATAGCGTGGAGAGAAGAGCAGCCGCGTACACGCGCGCTGCCTGTGTACCTCTTTACAAGCCGCATACACGCGCCCCGGCGCGGCACGAGACTCTTCAGCTGCTAAATAAAAGGAGAGCCGAATAAAAATTACCGACTTTATTTGCCGGAAGCCCCCCTTCGCCTCAAATGGAGAAGAGCACCGACGAGACGGTAGCCGCGCGGCTTTGCGCGTTTCTGTCCTTACCGGCAACTTTTCGCGGTTACTCTGCGCTTGTGGGAACCGACCGATCTCGCATATGCAAATGTATCGCTCGCATTTTTAACATCGCTCTCTTTCACTCACTGCTGTATACCTTTAACAGTGCTAGATTCTTATTCTTCTACTACCGTTAAGCTCGCCGGGCTTGATTGACTTGTAATTTGTATCGATCGACAAGAGAGGGCAAAAGAAGGGGGGCAGCTGGCAAAATAAGACGAGCAAAGGAGGCACTAAACTCTTAATCAGGGATTTAATTATTCGAAGAGCGACGTGAGCGCGCGCACGGGCGCTCGTGAGTTTATTTACTTTCTTTTTTCCTTGTCCCTCCTACAAACTCACTCACTCACTCACTCCTACGAGGATCGTCCAAAGGCTCCAGAGAGAGAGAGGGGGGGTCGAGAGAGTAACTCTGGCGGAGGTTAGAGATTAAAAACACCCGTGATTACTTAATCGCGTTAGTGTCGCTGGCGCACCTCAAAGGGCCCCTCCGGTCGCCCGCGCGAGAAAGTCCGGAGAGCCTTTTTTTACGCGAGCGCAGTCTCGCCCCTGTAACAGCAGCAGAGCGGTCCTCCTGATTAAAAGCGTTTTATCATCCGAGGCTTGGCTGATTGAGAGAAGGCGCGCGCGTGTTTGCGCGAGGCAAGACCGATGGGGAAGGCAGCCGCAAGTCCGGACGTTAGCCCTGCACAGTCGGCCTGGACAGTGACAAAGTCCCGGGAGCTGACGTTTCCCGCCGGCTTTCCGGTTAATCACGCCAAACTGCGAGAAGATCGCCGTCGTCGTCTACCCCCCAAACGCCAACCCTCCGGCTTTACTATAGTCTCTCGCTTGGGAAACTTTGTCGGCTCGATACTCCTATCGATTTCAATTCGCAACTCGCCCGGACTTGCGGGGCTTCCTGTTAGCTTGGCGTTTTTCTTTTGATTTTATTTCTTTTATTATTATTATTCCCTGACCCGTACGCCGCGGAAAAAAGTTTGCGAATGTTTTGTCCAACGAGACGCGAATTGTTTTGTTTGCTAATAATTCGATTAATATTCAAAGCGAACGGGGCGAAGCGCGCGGGCGTAATCAGGCTCGGCTAATTTCAATAAAATCATTCGGAAATCAATAGGCATTTATATTTCTATTAAAATAAACCGGCCGCATTTTCCAGCTCTACCCTGTAATTCTTCACTGTTCTATTTTGCATGACAAGCTTGATGATCCGAGAGCCGCAAGCTTGCTCAACGGCACATATATATCCGATGCGCCCGTACGAATTTAAAAGCTCGCGAAAGCGGATTATATTCTCTCGATGCTCGGCCGCACTTAAATTAATTCGTCGTTATTGTCTTTCTTTTTTTTCCTCCCTATCTTTTCGAATAAACCAAAGAAAACACGTTTGCTCGTGCGTTTGTGCGTATATTTACACCGTAAAGATTTATTTCTCTCTAGCGACGATTAAACGAACGGCCGAGCTTAAGAGAAATGATTCAATAAATTATCCGGAGGAGCCGAAAAAAAGTGTCAAGCTTCGAAATGAGCTACAAGTCTCGAAGCCTCCAGCGCGGCGTGGATGATTGGATTCGGTCGAGGGCTGCCGAGAAAAGAAGCCTAGCGCGATAGCCACCAAAAAACACGCGGCGCATAAACGTCAAAAAGCGAGAGAGTGTGTGTGGGAGAGAGAGAGAGAAGAGAGTGGGCGACGCTTTTTTTACGATCATCGGGGCCAAATTGACGCGCCACTACTCGGGCCAGAGCGTACACTTCCCGCGTGCGAGAGGGCTCGCGTCATTAAGACACGCGTCCGAGGGCCCAGTCGCAAGTGTAAATCAGCTTAATAGGGAGCGGGGGTGAGAGATTTACGCCGTAGGCGCGCGAGAGTGTAACCCCAAAGAGAGAAGGAAGAGCTCGAGAGAGGTGGAGGGGGTAGAAAGCTGGTAGAAGAGAGAGAGAGAGAGAGAAGCAGCGGAGTGGGGGGAGATGCGTGACGCGGTCGCCGCTGACGCTGACAGTTCAATTCCAAACTCTGGCGTTTCGGCGGTCGCAGCGATTCGGCCGCAAAACCGCAGCCGCGATTCCGCTCTTTCTCTTCTGCATCCCAGCAGCAGCAGACCCCAGGCAGCAGCAAAGAAGCACACAGGTGCAAGCTGCGAGGAGAAGCCGCGGCAGGGGGACACTGATGTGCGGCTCGCTGGATTAATATGCAGCGCTGGACGCTCGACCGACCACCCCCTCATCCCCCCACCGAGTCCTGCCGACGCGCTTAGTAATTTCTGTCACGAGCCGAGTGCCCGCCGTCGCTCGTTTCGGCACTCCCCCCCAGCCTCCCCTACACACCCCCTGTTCTCATCCTCCCTTGTCCCTCTAACGCGCCTACGTGAGTGCTTTAGCGGTTCCGGCTGTACTTTTCGACCGACTCTCCCATCCCTACCCTTCCCACGGACTGTCCAGCTAAGGAAAAGCCTCGCGACAATTTGCCGAGGTTATTCTATAGTCGATCAATTGCCCATCATTTTATTCCTGTATTTTTGTTTTAATCTTTTTTCTTTTTATAGGCTTATTGAATAATTGCGTCTAATCTGAGCCTGAACGTTACTACTTGAATGTTCTACTTGGATACAGCCAGACAACCTATACAGGCGCGAATCTATAAAAATTATTCCAGAGCAAAGAAAGAGATATCGAGCGCTTGAAAATGTAAAAAGATTCGAAAATCTGATAGATTGAGCTTAAATCCGCGGGAAGCAGATATTTTCGGAAAAAGTCGAAGAACAGAGAGGGGCATTTTTAAAGCTCGGAACTTTTTCGCAACTCCTCCTCTCGGAGCGAGCTATCCCGGCCAATATAGATTTCTGCAGCTAGACACACTCGCCGCAGGGAGAAGAAAGAGAAGGAGAGTGTGTACGTGGGTGGGCGAAATAAAGAGAGGGATATTCTTCACGCGGGCTCTGTGAAAATGATCTCGGCGTGGTTGGTCTCTCGCGCTCTCTCCTCGATTAACCCCCGGCACGGAGGGAAGCTCGGACTCCTCCCTCTGCAGTATCTCGTATGCAGCGGCGAGAGCACCACGCCCGGGCAGCGACATCTTCTCTCTCTCGGTAGCCAGTCCAGGAGTCGAGCGATGAAGAGAAAGAGAATGAGTCGCGGCAAAGAGGACGGACTCGCCCAGCCGGGGGAGTAGCGCGCTGCGCCCAGAAGGCGGGGCCTACCTCCGCTTCTATTTCTAGCGCGGAGCTCGCGCGGAAAAGCGGGGAGGGGGAGCGACGGAGACAGAGTCCGCGTAAAAAGCATCTCCGTCGGGCTTTCTTGGCCCCACGGGGGGGAGTGGGAGATACGCGGAGATGGAGAGAGAGAGAGAGGGAGTGGAGTGGCGCGCAAGCGCGAGAGCAGTAGCTACTACCCCGAGAGAGTCCAAGTAGCAGTAGTAGGCGCCGCACCAGCTGCACTTCCAGCTCCGCCTAGAAGACTCTCCTACTCCCTCCCCCGAGAGAGCTGCTTTAGCAGCCCCTCTCCTTTACTCACTCCCTTTCTCTCTCTCTCTCCCTCGTTGGCGGAATGCAGCTCTCCGTATCGATGCCTCGCCTTCCTCAATTACCACCTCTTTTTCTTCCCTGCCCCTACACTCACTTTCTCACTCCCTCGACTCGAGTAGTTTGGAGAATATGCTCCTTCTCTCTCTCTCTCTCTCTTTCTCTTTCGGCCTGACTGGCGTTTCTACCTCGCTGGCAACATTACTGCAACTATACCTAGCTTTCTACTGCCGTTACACTGCTGCGTGTTGATCCTACTACTACTGCTTTCCCGCGGTGTTACTAGTGGCGTCTTTCCGGGGCGAAAGATTAAACTCTGTTATCGCGAAATTATGAGCGCTCGGGAAAAGTTGGCCTTTCGCCTTGGCAAATTAAATTTCGTTGATGATTTTCGTAGCCGTTGGAAAAGTCCGCTAGATTGTGGATTTTTGCGATTATTAATTTTTTCTTTTTTTTTCGGTTGAAATTACGTGACCGTATTATCATTGATTTTTCCTTTTTTTTTTAATATTTCGAAATTTCGATACGTAGAAAGTTTATTACGAGAATGTTTGATTAAATGATTATAATTTAACATTATTGAGCTTGGAGATTTTGATTCTGAAATTTCATTTTATAGTAATTAGTTATGATAAACGCGCACGTCCGAATCATTTACGTTATTCCTACGTACGTCAATTTAATTTTTACCCCGGAAATTTTTAAATCTCCCGTCTTTCTCCCCTGTTTCCGCGTTAAATTTTAACGTTTTTTATCTACAAAATGACAGTTGCGCCGAAAATTTGCGCCGAACGGCAAAACAAAACGGAAACGCACTGATTAAACAACAATAACGGAGAATTAAGCCGCGAGAAAAACCAAGGGGGAGGGAACAAAAAATAATAATTAAACCAATTACCGGTTGGTAGAAAGAGAGACAGCGAAGGCAGCCGGCAATTCTCCCTAACGGGCAAGGAGGCGTTGAAAAATTGATATTCAAAATAGAACCAGAGCCATTAAAGCCAGAGAAACAAAACGATAACGTTTGGGGAGTTGCGTCGTCGTCGAATCGGGATGGGGGGCAGGGCGGGGGAGTACCGCCGAAAGGGTCGGGCAATTTTATTAAAATTCCAGAAGCACAAAGGTCGTGGATGAAAGCTCACGTTCGCCGGCGCAGCGCAGAAGACGAGGGTAGAGGACCGAAGGGAGGCAAGCTAGTGTCGGCGCATCGATGCAACTGTCCGGCGCTTGGCCAGCTCTCTCGTCCGGAATCGCAGTGGTCATTCGCGCGTGCAGTGCGCACCGCCACCAATTACCAATCGCTCACTCGCCTCCAGTCACCCCCCTCATCCCTCGTCCTTCCTTCCGCGAAACAATAAAGCGAAACCGTGGAAAAAATTTCTATCAAAAATATCGCGTTTCATATATCCACAAGCCCGTGTGTGTCCAGGGTATAGGGAAAGAACGACCGACCGACCCCCGCACCTCTTCCAGCCTCGCGCGCGTGCACGTGTGTGCCCACTCCTCTTGCTCTCTCTCTCTCTCCCTTTCCCGCTCGCTCTCGCTCTCTTGCAGTGGTAACCGGCAAACGACTCATTGAAACGCGAAACCAGCCCCCTTTCGCGCCGCGCCACCCCATCTCTGTCCACCCAGAGAGGCACCCCCCTTTCCAGCCCGTTTCCTCCTACGAGCACACGCTCTCTCGCTCGGCCCAAGGTATTACGTAAAAATATGTTCCAACGAGTTACGGATTAAATTTATTGCCGCTAATGAAAAACCACACCACTACCAAAAGCAGGAGCAGCGCTGCTAGCACGAGAGCCAGCCGTTAGCCAGGCGCAGTGATTGCGAAAAAATGCCGGGGAACCCTCTTTGTTTTTCCGTTACAGCGCCCTCGCAAGCCTTCCTCCTCCTTCTCTTTCGGTCGGTTAAAAGAAAAATAAACCAGCTCGCAGTACACACCTCGCGCGCTGACCGGTGTGTACAGCCACAGGCATAACACGAGAGATTCGTTATAACCCGAGAAAATCTCGCCGCATATAATGATTGACGAGAGGTGCGTACACGGATAGAAGCGTATCGGGGAGCGAGGCAGGGCCGCGTTATTGCGCCGCTGCATCTGATATCCCTTTGTAAGACAATAATTACATTTCGTTTGTAATACGGTAAGCTAAGCTTCGTTACACTCATTGTAATGAGTTTCGCGTTTCGCGCCCGCCCCCCCTTTGCACGGATGCCTTTTCGGGATATTCGTGAATACACGTTGGCCGAGTGAGAGAGGGGCCGCGCATACTAGGCAAACCCTGATTATTCCCAAGCTGACGCGTAAAGCTTGGTAACGCTGGCGTAGAACGAGGGCACACGCGATTCTCCAGCGCCACATTAACGACTGATTTTATTTCAAATTCCAGGGTATCGCGTCTCGCTCGTACTAGAATCCAAAAGTCCTTCGTATTTCGTTGACAAAATTAAAAAAAAAATATTGCAGCTCGAAAGGTAAAAGTTAAATTCGGTGGTCGAAGCCGCACTGATAAAGAACAGACTCAGAAGCGCGCGCGTTTTCGGATTCGGGCGTCAGGCGTCACGCGCGGGCGCGAATTCCCGAGGGCGTAAAAGCAGTTATCCTCATCTGTATTCTTAGGGGGCAGCAGCCACGACGAGCGAGAGACAGAGAGAGCGAGAGCGCGTCCTCGATTTAGTATCACGTCGCGCGAATTATTTCGTAATCAAATCTCCCGCCTCGACTGTGCTCTTTGCCGAGGCTAAACGTCGGCCACTGCTCTCTCTCTCTCTCACTCATTTGTCCGTTGGCGTGCGGGTGCGACTAAAGTGGGAGGAGGGCACAAGCCGCGTCGGCTCTTATGGATGATTTCTCTATTTTACGGCCGGTCCATGAGTCGCAAGTCTTAGGGCCCAACGCTTGATATTCTTTTTATGTAACGGCCACGCGCCCTCGTACATAACCTTCCCACCGCAATTTCGGCTTTCCGCGTTATTAATTGGCCGTTCTTGACTTGTGCCTCGAATACCCGAGCAGCTCGGGTTACGCTCTCGACTTTAATGAGCTCTCGTTTCAATTGATAGTTTCGAGTATTCGACTTTTTTTTTGCGCTCGGGTAATGAGTGATCATTTTGACGATTGGTCATTTTTTTTTGTCTCTTTCAATTATTTATCAAGTCCAATGTTGTTTTCTCGGTTCGGTTTTTTGAAATTTTTAAATTGGGACGAGAACGAGTCTTGCTTTTTTATGCACTATAAAACATTAGGCGTATAAAATTTGAAAGGAGACTCTAATTTCTGTTTGACTCTTTTTCTCGGTAGGTCTCGAGAGATATCCGAGAGAGAGAGAATAATACTTTTATAGCTTTATGACTATTTTAAAACTTCACCTCTTTTTTTCGAGCCAATAAATAGAAATTCTCAAGCCCTAATCTTCCTATTGGTATTTTTATATACTTTGTGTGGTAAACCTTTTCCTCTTCTCTCCCACTTTTATTGGTATTCATCATTAACTTTAGAAGCAAACAAAAAGGTTAAAATGTTGCAAGACTAACACTACTAGTTTAAAACCTAACGGAACGACTGAATCTCGTAAGAAATCCATTTCCAAAAATGTGGTAAAACTCGGAGCGGCAGTGGAAAACAAGAGGGGAGGCTCGATTCTAGCAGCCGCGCAGAGGCGCGTGAAGCGACGGGCAATTTTCCGGCGAGCCGCAAACGGTCGTATAAAAAAGCGGCTCGCGCATCTGCGCGCACGTCCAAGCCTTTCCCATCCCGTTTTTACAAACGGGTAAACATCCAACGGCCAGTGGAAAAGAGAGAGAGAGGGAAAGAGTACTCGGCGAGGAATCGTTGGAAAAAAGCTCTGAAACGGTTCGCGCCTTTTCGCGAGACTGTCTCTCCATCAACGGGCGAACGAGCGCCTGGTGACCGGTTGATCCGCAGGAGAATAGAAGCGCGTCGATGGAAAAAGCGCACGGGCAGGTGGCGCAAAAAGTGACGGTCAGAATGCGCGCGCGTATGCTCGCTGATAGCTACACGCTGGGAGTCGCGAGTGCGGCCGTCGGATCGAAAACGCCAAGTGAGCAGCAGCAGCTGGCAGGTGAAAACATTTTGCACGCGAGAGCTCGTCACTGTAGAGCCGCGGACGGGCAAACAGAAATGCGACAAATACATATAATCGGACCAGCGCCAGGGGGGGGGGGGAGTGCGAGAGAGTAACGCCGAGGGTGATGGCAAGCCACCGTCGGCCCCCGCAACGTTACCAGGCTGGGGGCGAATAGTGGAAGGGGTGGGCCACCGTGTTTGCGGAGCTGTTCGCGCGGGCGCGCCGACCGAGCGCTGTTTTGCAGCGAGTTTATTTCAGTTATCAATTTCCCGACAAATATCTGCGTTTCGCGCTCGCTCTCTCTCCCGATCGCTACACAGGACGACACTCCAGCCTATGCCCCCCGCCCCGTTACCCCACTTCTGCTGGCAGTGGTTCCAGCCAAGCGCAATGGTATTGACTGAATGCGTGAAAGAGGAGTAGGGTGGAGGCATTATACCGCGGGCGTTACAGCGAGCACTACGTCCGCTCAAACGATGCGCGATTTCATGCCGCGACAAATTTTCGCTGCCGAGAGAGAGAGAGCGCAAAGGACGACGAGCGCGAGCGCCGTAAAACTTTTAAAACTCCGCGTGCGCGCATTAAACGCGAGCGAGCATTACGCGTTCGCCCGATTCAAAAGCCATGCGCCCCCCCGCCCCATTCGAATGTCGATATGCTTTTCAGAGAAAAGGACAGCCGACGAGAGCGGTGTACGGGGGTGGACATGTGTGCTGCTGCCCGGCTCGTTACGAGTTTTGCCGTAGTCCGAGCGTTATGACGTGTGCGGCTTCGGGAAAAAATTTTACGCGCATCACGTGTCCGTGCGTGGGATTGCAGCCGAGCCGTATGAAAATTAAAACCCCGCTCTCTCTCTTCCCCTCATAGATATGCTCGCTCCCCGACGTTCTATTTCACGAATAATCGTAATCGTTTTTGCACATTTATTAAAAGTCGATCTCTTGAGCGTTCACGCTTACGCGCTTTTATTTTCTCCAATACGAGAAACAATGGCCTTATAAAGCAAACCCATGTAATATTCACCTTTTCAAGCGCCTTTCAATCGAGACGCTCGACGTTTCAATAGATGATTAAGGTAAAGAAGATCCGGAGGCGCGCGATCTCTTCGCAAACATTTAGACAGGCTGTAAGCAACAGCAGAAGCGGCAGCAAAAAAGGCCATCAACAAGGCAGAAAGAAAGAGGAGAGAACGCAGGAGGCGCGTTTAGGGTCGTATAACACGAGCGGTCTCATTTTATTATCCCTTTCTCGGCAGGCAGAAACGCTCTCTGCTAGTGCTCGATAGCGACCTTAGCCTCCAGCACCCCAAAAAAGCACTTGCCATTTCCTAATACCCCCGGCTGAAAACAACATAATCTTCCGTGCAGGCAAAGTCGCAACGCTGGGCGTGTTAGCGCGCGTTCAAATCTCCCAGGTTCGGCCCAGCCACCGGTGTATCGCCATAATACCCGCACCACCCCCCAGGCTCGTCCTGGCAAATTTATGAGGCGAAACTAGAGAGGCGCGTCGGTGCGCCAGTGTCAACTCCGCGGGCCGACGGACGCGGGAGTAAATAGTCCGCTAAATGCAATGTAAACGCGCCCCGGGGAAAATGATTATTTGCCCTGGCGACCACGCCGGCCGCTGGCCAAATGACGCGATGATTTGTGCCTGCCGATGCAAAAAGCTTCGCCTCCTGCGCGCTTAGGACAAAAACTATGACCTTTTCGGCGTTCCGGCCGCATCATAATCGCCCCGACGAAATGTACTCGTATCGATTGTGACGCTCTGGGAGTTGGGAGCGAGGTAAACACACATGGACAGTGCGGGGAGACACTCCGAGCGTTAGTCATGAGGCGACGTTAGAATCGGCAGGGAGCAGCAGGTATTAGCAGCATAGGCCGGAGGAGAGGGGGCACGGTGTTTGTGGCGTCTGTCACGCGCGCGAGCGTAAACGCGCTAATCCGACAAGTCGTGCGAGCGAGTGACAGTCGGCCGCTCTACTCGTCCAGAGGGGGGGATTTGTAAGCGATCGGTCGGATGAGGAGGGCAAAAGAGCGGCAGCGATGCTGGTTACGAATGAGTTAGGCAAAGGAGAGACGAACAAATGCACTCACTTCTGTAGGGGCGTCCCTCCTCGGGCGTGGAGCGCTCGGTGTTCTCGGAGCAGGGCGTCGCGCTGGCCTCGCGCTCCTCCTCGGTCGGCTGGCCGGACTGGCTCGGGGGCTGCTGCCCGGAGCCGACGCTGCCCGGGGGCGACCTGCTCGTCGAGTTGGCCGGGCTCTGGGGGGCGAGCTCGGTCGACTGGGCCGACGGCGAGAACATGCTCGACATGCTCGAGAGGGAGCCGAGGCTCGAGAGCCCCGGGGGCACGACGCCCGCCGCGGAGGAGCTCGGCGGGCCGATCTGGCCGGAGCCGGTGCCGGCCGAGCCGGGCCCCTGGCCGGCAGCCCCGGTCGCGCCGGAGCCTGACTCCGGCTCGAGCTTCAGCCGCTTCGGCGGCGGGGCGAACGCCGAGGGGGCGAGCGGCCTGAACGCGCTGCCGAACGGCAGCCGGTGGTCGAGCGGGTGCAGGAACTGGTGCTGCAGGTGTAGCATGTGATGCAGGCGGTAGTCGAGGGAGGCTGCCGCTTGGCTGAACGGGCTCTGCAACTCCTTCGACTCGCCGATCTGAAACAGACACGGCCCCGGAGGGCACGGCTTAATTGCTGTGCCGACGCGCACGAGCAGCTCCCGAGTGCTTTTTTCTACGTCACCGGGCACTCGGACAACCTGTTTTATGTAGTCTTCGGGGATTAAAAATACATTGGGGGAATTTATTTAGCGGGAAAAGAGAGAGAGAGCGCGCGTGGAGAGACTTTGCGCGCCGGACTATAAATTCCGTTTAATGCGACTCATTACGCTAAGCTGCAATCTTTGCTATTTGCACTTTTCTTATGACGAGGCTTTTGAGGAAAAAAAGAAAGAAAGGAACGACTCGCGGCGAGTGTTTTTCGACGCGTTTATCGCAAAAGCTACCGGAGCTATGGCGATTGCTTTGGCGGTTAATTTATTACGCGTATTTACGCAGTGACAATAAGGACGTTTAGGCGTGAATTGTGGATAAAACGCTTTTATAGACTGTTATTTATCGAATTTCGTTGACGAAAGTCAGTTTTCTCGCGTCGATCGTCAATTAAAACTCGAAAATGTTTATGTTGTTTTTCAAAGTGTCATATCAATCAAGCGCTTAATTACGTAAAACTCGAGAGAGAAACTACACGTTTTACAGAGTAGTAAAAAGAAGAATGTAAGGTTTTACGGTGAAAAAAGAGAGTCTTTTGATTGATATCCCCGCAACAATGGAATTCGTTTCGAGTAAACACGAAATTTATTATTACAATATATAAAGTTTGAGCAAACCCAATGCAAAATTGCACGAGGGAAAAACAGGTTCGTCACATTGGCTGTCTCTAATCTTACGCTTTGCTCGCGAAGCTTTATCACTTGAATTTTACAACTGCTTTTAGTTTAAACTTGCGCTTTTATAAGCAATAAAAGTTTTATAATCCTGGCTTCTCGAACGTAGCATCCCATGATTACGAAATCGGCGCTCGTTACTTGGGCCTAAGTTGAGGAGAATTAATCTCGAATAACGACATTGTTTTTTTTCTCTCGATAATCCTTTCTCGATACGCTCGTTTTATGCAACTACTTTACGCAAGTTCACTCGATTCGATTTCACAGCGCGAGAAAGCGCGGCTTAATAATTTACTCGAACGCCGTTCGCGCGAGGTGTAACAACGTTTCCAAAGACATGTTTGCGTGCACACAACTTTGTAATAGAGAAAACCGAGGAAGAAAGCCAATAGGTGCCTTGAGTGGAAGCTTTTCCCAGCGAAGAGCCTCCCGGCAAAGCAGTTCTGCCGGCAATCACTGTCTCAAGCACATGTCACGAGATCGACGCGGCGAGCAACGCACACAGCTGACGCAAGCACAACACGCGGAGCTTTTGCGCGGCAACGGGTCCAAAGCAGAGAGAGCCGTGTTCTCTGGAGTACGCGGGCCGTAAGCTCGGCTCGTCGCTAAGAGCTGCCGTACCGCGGGAAAATTCGAATTCGGGGGCGCGCGCGGAAAAGTGCCAGGTAAAGGGGCGAGGGAGCCTGTTGCTCCGGCGGGCCGCAAGCACGTGGCGGGGGCGAGGGTCGCGCGCGGGCGGATCCTCTGTCGGCGAGCCGGTACTAACTTGCGGGTTGAAGGGTCTTTGCATGCGCAGGGCCGCCTCGGAGAAGCCCCCGGCCTGGGAGAACACGACCAGGGGCGGGGGCAGCTGGTTCGGCACGTACGCCGAGTTGTCCATGGCTGGGCCGCCGGGCGGTCTGAGGGGGCCCCCCGGGCCCAGGCGGCGCCGAGCCGGGGCCGGAGCACTCGGGGCAGAAGCGCCGGCGGCAGCAGTGGCGGCGGCGGAGGCCGGCTGCTCGGCGCACCTAACCTGCCGCTGCGGGGCGGCTCGGCCGCTGCCGGCTAGCGGGGGCCCGGGGGCCCGGGCGCCGGGGCTTCGGGCTTCGCGCTGGGCGTCCTCGCCGGGGCGCCCGGGCGAGCGGCAGTGGCGGCAGCCACCGCAGGAGCCGGGGAGCGCCGCGCGGCTCGGGCTAGCCAGCGACGGCGGCGACCTAACCTCTCCGCTCGAGGGCCGGGGGGCGAGAGCGGGCCGGCGGGCCCAGCAAAGCTCGGCTCGGGCGACGGGAGGAAGCGGCGGACCGGCTGCCGAGCAGCTGCCTCGGGAGCATGCGAGTGCAGACTGAATCGCGCGAGAGGAGTGAGGGTACTTACCGCGGGAACCTCGGCGGTGCAGGCGGCGGCAGACGGCGGCCCCGACCAACGACGCTCGGCGCGGACGCGGACGAGAGGAGGTGGCGCGGCGGCGGAGGAGGAGCCGCCGGGCCAACGGCGTGCGCCCACCGGACGCGCCTGCCCGCGCCGCCGCCGGGGGGCGCCACCGCAAGCGCGAGCCTGCTCCCCCGATGGGGGTGGGGGCAGCGGCCAGCTTCCGCCGCGTGCTCCGCGTTCGCGCGCCTCCGCTGCTCCGCTTTGCGCTCTCTGCTCGATGATATGCTCCAAAACTGATACCCACCACCTACGCGGAACACAGCTGACGCCGGGCTCCGCTTGCTGTCCGACGATGAAATTTCGCCTAGCTCCTCTCTTGAATATTCGACGACCTGGAAAAGACCTTTCAAGTTTATGAATAGAACAGCAACCCCGGGCTTTCGAGTTATCCGATCTTTCTTTATTTTTTGTCTTTTTACTTTTTTAAATATATTTTTCTGTTTTATTAGCAAGTAAATTTGTAATATAACTATTTGAATAATCAATCAGTAATTATTATAGAATTATTTTACAGTTGATTAAATTTGATAGGTTTATCGAAAAACATTTACAATAAAAAATTATGTTAGAAACCTATCACCTATGATGATGAGACTGATCTGTCCTCGATTTATTCGAGACGTGATTGGTTCAAGAATTGAGCCAATCACGTGACGCGGGAGATTTGAAAATTTTAAATGAATTCAATGAATGACGCGCGAAGCGCGTTGATAGTTTCTAGTATTTTAAAACAATCATGATATTAAAAGTGTTTAATTCTTTTGCTTATATTGCTAAAAATAAAACATTTAGAGAATAAACTATTATTAAATTACTTAGACGCAAGTGGTTGAACATTTTTTAAATGAATGCAGTAAAAACATCAGTTTTACAAAACTAAAAAAATAATTTATTAACAAATTATTTACTACAATAATTCAGTACCTACAATTAAGATAAATTATTATAAAAAAATATTATCAACTTATTAACTAAATTCAACAATTTATAATAACTGTACAGATACAAAAAATTGTCAAATATTGCTTATAAAAATAATACTTTTCAAACTATCTTTAAAAAATCACAGGATTGTACCACAGGTGTCTCCATCTGTTGAGGGGTAAAATATCGACTTTTACCTACAAAGAAATGGTAAAAAAGAAATAATGATTTCAAACAACTTATAAGTATGATCAACATATTCAAGTGTAATGAAAAATAAAAATTCAATTTGATTCAATCTGTATAAGTCCAAGTAATGAGTCGACATTTTCCTTCTCTGCTTCTTCTTGTGCAATAATTTCAATAGCGTCGTTCAATAAGATTTGTTCTACAAATATGGTATTGGAGTTTGATGGAGCTTCAGCAATGCTAACAGTTTCTTCAGAAGTTACTACATCTCTTGATTTTTTGGCTTTATTAGTTTTGTTTTTACGCTTTGGCCTACCGGTGTGAACGGTAATATGTCGTCTAAGATCGTATCTCCCAACAAACTTTGCTTTGCAAATATCGCATTCAAAAGGTTTTCCGTCGCTGTGAGACCACATGTGACGTCGAAGCGCAGCACTAAATGTAAATGCAATTCCACAGACACTACATATGTAAGGCTTTTCTCCAGAATGCAATAAACTATGATCTTTCAAAGTACCTTTTTGATTAAAGCATTTTCCACAGACTTCACATTTAAAATTTCTTGGATTAGAATGAATTTTCTTATGTGTCATTAAATTGCCTTGTTGAGAAAAGGCTCTACCACAAATTTCGCATATAAATGGCTTGTCTCCAGTATGAACTCTCATGTGAGTTATCAAAGCACGATTATTTAAAAATCTTCTATTACAAACATCGCAAGGAAATTTTGGTAATTGAATACCTTTAGGATCTAAATGATTGATTAAATGACGTTTATAATTTCCTTTATGATTAAATACTCTACTACACTGACTGCATTTAAAAGATGTTGCTTCCTCAGCATGATATATAGTGATATGATCTTCTAGTTCATTTTTGGCTTTATATTTTTTGCCACATTTTGTACAGCGATGTCTAGGAAAATCAGTATGGCAAGCCATATGACGTTTTAAATATCTTTTCAAAACGTAAGCTTTCTTGCAAATAAAACATATGTATGGAGTTGGACCCTTGTGTATTTTGACATGAGCTTTTAAATGTTTAATACTATCACAATCCATTTCACAAATTATACAGTAAAATGGACCAGCAATTGGCACATGTAAGTCAACGATATGATTCAAAACTTCAGAAAGTTCTGGATAGTTTTGTAAACAAAGTGTACACTGATAATGTACAATTTGACCATCTTTCTTTATTTCTTTGATTCTTGTTATAGTATCATTTATGCTACCCACAATATTTTCTCTAGAATCTAAGTAATTATCTGAGTCACTCTCATCATCATCATAATTCTGAATCTCATTATTATCAAGTTTTTTGTCATTAGATTTATTGGGTTGTGCAATTGTTGTATTAATATTTGTATTAACATCATCTACAGCTTCCAAAGATGAAACGTTTATATCTTGAGTTTTATTTTTAATTTGATTATTTGCTACTAAAGATTCATTAATATCATCTGATTTTGAATTAAAAACCAATTTTAAATTTTTCAAGCTTACATTGTTATCTAATGACTTTTGCACGTCATCATTCATTATGTTTAACGTTACAGTATCACAAATATTATCAAAATCCTCCAGCTCAGACTCTCTAACAACTCCATTTTCATCTACGGTCTCTAAAATTATACGAATATTATCACTGTTGTAGAAAGAATCATTTTCTTTTTCTCCAATAGAAAAACAATTTCCTTGTTCAATATCCAATGCATCATTATTATCATTCTGAAATAAAATGAGTGTTCTAATCAATAAATAATATAATTAACAATACTGAGAAAGGTCATAGCTTACATTATCATTAGGATTAAGATGTTCATATAAAATCTGCTGGAGTTTCATTTCAGACTCCTCGATCAAGCACTTGAAGTCGTAGAATGAACTGACTCTGTAAGCGCATTTATCACAAATTTTTGACGGTAGGCCGTCGTCTTTTTTAATCTGTAACAAACCAAAGCACTTGAATTAATTCAGTAATGAAATAAAAATAAACAAATAAACTAACCTTGATAGACGATATTTGCATGATCTTGTAGGCGATATCAGTTTCTCCGATATCTCCGTCGCTTTCGGAGTACAAGGGTTTAAGATCGTCCTGGGCTTCCATGCACGAGCGGCACATGTCGGCCCAATTAATTTCCCAGTCCATCTTTCTCAGCGGCTGACGATCGATGCTCGATGTTAATACTTTTGCTTCAAACGCCTTAGCATAATCGTCGCCGAGACGCACTTAATTAACGCTGCCACACCATCGTTGTTTCGTCGAATACAAAATACGCCGGTATTGTTGACATTCTCGTGTCAACTGTTGCGTATGAAAGCCGGCTGGAGGCGGCCTACATTTTTTCCGCGAACTATAACCGCAAAAAGGGGTGGGGGGCGGAAACGCGTATTGGGAGAGAGATATCTGAGTAATTAGAGGTTAGTCCGGCGAGAGATTGGCGTTAGTACGCCATTTTAAGGACGACACGGCCCCGGGGGCAAGGGCGTGGGAGAAACGAGGATCGACTTACTGAAGGTTATGGCGGGATTAACAATGCACACGAGTTGCTGGGATTTGTTGACGTGATATCCGCGAGCCAGTAGGAAAGCGGTAAACCGAGATTAGCCGAGAGACTCTAGCCTTTTTGGCGTCTGCGTAATACGTAATAATTTATAATTTCAAATTAAATAACCAAATACGACTTCAGTGGCATCTGTCTTTTGATCGAGGTACTTTTATTGACGCTTCTTCCTATGATCTTCCTCGATGACTCTGCTTTACCGGTAAGTGGGATACCTATTTTGTGATCGTATGGAAATTTCTGTCTTTTTTCAACAATATTTACTGTTTTTTACTTGTTTTATTAAGAAAATTAATTTAAATATAAGGATCGTTAGTTACAATTACTTTAATCTCGCGTGTTTATACACAAATCCTTTTCCTCCCAGTCAAAATTTTCTTCAAATTCATCCATATTTTTTTACTTTGTTTTTGACACTTTAATTAGTATTAGTGTTAGTAACACTGCTTCAGCAGTTTTAATTAACATAATAGGAACCTAGTCCTATTCCTAATCTACCAATCGCGTTGCCTTCAATTTATCGTCAAAATTTACTATCAAGAATATCGCTCAAATTTTGGGCTTTTCCAATGTGTTTCTGAAGTACGGCAACTTTGTAAGTTCTTATCCTTCAAGATCACTTCCGTCGCCTCCATATCGCCTTCTAATTCTCCCAAAGTAATTATTCCATTGTAATCCAACTTCCTTCCATTACTACATTCCAACTTCCAGATGTCAAATGAAAATCAGGAAATCAAAAGTACGCAAAGTGTTCGACATTGATGAAAAAATAAAACTAAACTAATAAAAGCAGTCGCGAGTGAAAGAACAAAAAAAAAAGGTCAATCTGTATCGAGAAAAGTAATTAATTCGTCGATACAAAGTTATTATTATTTCGGCTTAGCAACGTGTGTCCAATAATCAAGTTCGCTCGTCTGTCCCAAAGATACACCCGCGACGAAGGCACTTTATACGCGATATCGAGGGCGATGTATCAAACAGTTGACCGGAAACAAATCCGAGGAAGTCTCTATCTCTGCCGCGACATAGCAAAGACCGTATACGAGTCAAGTGGTAAACATCCGAGCGTATTAAGACGGCGACGTTTCTTTAGACCTCAAAAGACACATCGAAAGCTCGCGCCCCCTCGGAATGTCAAGCTGACACAGTATTCGGGGCTCGACAATCCAGATTTCGGCTGTGCATAATGCAGGTGTTCTCTGGAGCCGTGTACGCGTCCGGTAAGAAGGCTCGCTTTACCGGCGCGGCGGGGTAGGCGCGCGCGCTGCCCATCAATCGTCCAATCGATGAAATTGCCCGGAACCGCGAGACTGCGAGAATTGCCGATAATCTCATTAGGCGCGGACGCGCTTGCCAAGTGGCGCGCGATAATCGCGTCGTTCGCCTCCCAAAGCGACTCCCTCTCTGCACACACGACGACGAGAACAGCAGCGTGTGCGTACCTACGGAAGGGAGTGGGCGGGGGAGAGGCGGTAATTGCGGAACCTCGGGCTCTGTCGTCGTAAGAGCCTGACAGCCACGATTCTCCCCGGCAATCGCTCTCGGCGCGCGTGCCACATCCTCCGGTATAGCGAGCCTAGAACGAGATTGCGAGATAGGCTGCGGAGCATTGTCGCCTAGCCGTCTTATCTCCGGCTAGTCGGGGCGCTTGAAAATTGGCGGCGTAGCCGCTCGCAGCGCCGGCGAGGAGGAGAGCTTGCGCGGGCTATCGATCGCCGAGAGAGCGAGTTTGCCTCTCTCTGGACCACGCTGCTCGCGAGAGCCGCCGCCGCCGCCGCCGGCCCAGGAGACACGCTGCCGCCGCCGCCGCTATCGCTCGATGCGAGAGCGGGCTTGCGAGGAGCGCCGGCTAGGGGAGACTGCGCCCGCTCTGTTCGGGCTGTGCTCCGCTGGCGGATCGGCGCAGGCGCTCCCGGAGCGGAGTTGCTGCTGCTGCTTCGCCACGCGCCGGGCACGGCCGGGCCTCTCTCGCGCTATAAATGCCCGCGCGGGTGGCGCGCGACTCCAGTTTGCCGCTGGCTGCCCGTGGCTGCTGCCGCCCGCCACCGCCGTCGTCCCCGACGAGCAAGCCGCCGCCGCCGCCGCCGCCGGCTGCACCGCTGCTCTTTCTCCATCTCTCACCTCCCGAGCATAAGCACCCTTCCTCGCTCCGAGCCGCTTCTCTGTCACAGCCGCAAGCCCTCTTTCTCTCTTTCTTTGCCGTTGCATACACCTGCTGCTATTGCCAGGGCTGGCCCAGCCGCCGGGAGCAGCCGCGGAGCCAAGATAGAGAGCAGACTCCAGAGAATATGCAGCTGCATGGCCAGCAGCAACGGCAGCAGCCCGGGCCGCCTCTGCCAGCCCCGTCGTAGCCGGGTGCGCGGCTCCGGCTGGTAGCAGCAGCGAGGCTCCCCTCGACTTCAACCCTTCCTCCTCCTCCTCCCCCCCCCCCGGTCATATCCCGTCCTCCCCCGGCTGCCGCCGCCCCCCGAGCGAAAGCGGCCCAGCGGCGGGGATCCGGAGAGTCGATCGATCGATCGGCTCTCTACGTCGGCGGTTCCAGCGGGCGCCCGGTAACCCCCGTCGCTATCGCGCGTATCGCGGGGCCCGGGTAACGAGAGATTGAGCCCCCTGCTGCTGGGCGTATAGTCGACGACCGCTCTGGGACGAGAGAGCCTGTGCGCGCCCGACGAGGCCCCGCGACCACGGGGCCCGGCTTTTAGCAGCTGCAAAGCGACGGAGCCGAGATAGAAAACGAGAGCGCAGACAAACGTACGTACTGCACGTCGCAGCAAACTCCCATTGCTTCGTCTCTCATCACCTTCCTCCCTCCCCCCTCCCAACGTCCCAACCCTCTACTCATCTCTTCCTCCCGCTCATCATCACTCCCCCCTCCCTTTGACTCGTCATCGCACCTATGTATGTTACATAGCAACTCGCATCTACAAGTTTAAATTCTGGTAGCGCTTGGGAACTCAGCAAAACTGATGCCTCATATCCCTTAACATATACAGCTTCTGTACAGAAACGAAGCTTTTTTTTCTATCGAGTTTAATTGGCGTTTAAATACGCCATAATTAAAGACCCTTGACGATTCAAAGAATCTAAAATTGGCGGACCAAGATATAAGCGTGACTAAGGAGCAGCATTATCAAATGTATACCGTCATCGCGACTGCCTGCTAATGCGTCGTTCGCTTGATAATGTCGTTCTCTAATCATCTAATTCTCCTTTTTCTCATACGAAAGACAAACTATACGATTTCGCGGAGGAAAATGAAAGTGACGAGTCGGCCAAGATTATACGGCATACGATGATTTTATTTTCAATTTTATCGAACGCCCAAAGAGGATATCCTGGTGCATCAATTTTGTTGTTTTCCCTAAACGCGCTTTTAAATAACAGGAGTTCTGTTTACAAAGCTCTATGCCGTCTTTAGTGTGCTTGCATTGTACATGCAGCTGAATTTCCGGTGATAAAGTATTTACATACGACTATCAGAAAAAGGAAGCTCTGCCAGTAGATCATCCGCGCAGTTGAAATTTTTACGCGTTCTTCCAGCGTCAAAAGAGAAAGCTTGCGCAGCCAAAGAGCAAGCTGCGATCCCACCCTTTTATCCATCTCAAACCCGTAAGAGGTTGTATAAAGCTGTCGTCGCGGCCCGTATCGGCTCGATATTCCCAACAAGTGAACAGACGTTTTCCTGCGACGGCGGCTAAACATAATTTATATCGTAAAAATGGAAGAAGTGAATAGCCGTGAAAGTTGCACCTATATCGCGTGTACTACGCGTGTATTGGCAGCACAACCTTTCGGATATCGAGGGAGAGAGAGCAAGCTTGCCAGGGCCGTTTTGTAGCCTTTGAATAATGTATAAAAAGTCAAATGCGTTATCCGTCCCTCGCGAGATACTTTCTCTCAAGGAGTTGGAGATGGAAAAATAAACGGTCGCACGATGAGACGGGCACACACACACACACAGCCATCCTCGGGCTCGTTCAACTGTGTGGCGAGTCATAAGTGAAATTTCAAAAATAGACCCTCGCCCGCGTATTGATCTCCTTATATCAGCGAGGCAGCCCGAGCAATCGCTCATTCTCCCCGGGCCAAGATTTTTCAATTCCGCCCGTCTCTTCGCCTTATCTTCATCGCCCATCATATACGTTTTCTCACCGGAGCAGCGCACGGCTATGTATTCCTACCCTGCCTGTAGCCCACGTTCGTGCTTCCGGCTTTTGAAAACTCCCTTCTCTGCCTCTATTATATCAACATCCAGATCCGTCAACAACATTTATTCGGGAATCTCTCACTCTTGCTCTCTCTCTGGCTGCCTTACATATCCCCGAAAGCCACGTTAATCTAAACATTTACTCGCGTGCTCTCGAGAGTCTAGTGGAAAAATCTTTCTCTCACTCGCAGCATCATCGGCGGTGGCAAGTTGGCTAGGAGGGGGTGGCCGGCCAGGCGCACATCAGATCCCTGATTTAGCTGTCGACCAGTCGATTGCTTTTCCACGACTCGCCTCTCAAGGGACGCTGCGCGCGAGAGATCGAGTGAGCGACGGGCATTTACTGTCCGAGCATCCCTCGCGGCGAGAAATCAAGCGAGAGAGAGAGAGAGAGAGAGAGAGAGTGAGGGATGCGCCCGGCCGACGGAGAGTATCAGCGAGCGAGCATTATTTATGCGGTCCCGGGGCCCGATTTTCCTCTACCCCTCTGCTATACTCGCAATATCGGAATTTCACGGATTTCCCTGTGGCTTTCGGCTTTTTACGCTCGAGCGGTCCGATTGAATTGTTGCTACCGGCGCCGGTACGTAGCGACGCTGAGTAGCTCTCTGGACATACGAAAAATGTTACGATTGGCTTGCGAGTTTTCGCGGTCGGAGCTTCTCGTCAGCCTTATACTGCGGAGGGGATTTATAAATTTTCCCGATCGTTGACTACTACTGGGAATAGATTAGCCCGACATTACTCAATTTCAGGACGCTAACGTCCACTTATCTTGCTCTCTCTCTCTCTCTTAGACTCTTCTGTAAATAAAGAAGAGTCCGGCTGATCATCGGCCGCGTACGTGGATCTATACGCGCGCGTATGTGTGTGGGTTCTCTTCGGGGAGGGAGGAAAAAAATTGAGGAAGAAGAAAATAGCTTCTTCGCTTTTTTTTCTCTGCCTCTTTCTCTCCGTCTCAATTTTATCTCCCCGAGCAGATCCGGCAAGATTTCCTTTTTGCCGCTAATTCTTCTCGGGCAGAGGCTATATAGCTATCCCTCCGAACTTGCGTCAAGGAAAGAATGTTGGTGACCCCCGAGAAAAAGTGCAGAAAGAGAGAGAGAGAAAGCAGCGGGGATCGGGGATGGGAAGAGAGAGAGAGATCCACTCGTTACGGATCTAAATATCTCGTCTGCTACCACAACTACTAGCCTCTGATGTATTACCAAAATTTATCCCCTCGCTGACTTCTACTTCCCCGTAGTACAGAGTTTCTTGATAAATCAAGCCTGTCCTGTCTATGGCTGTATGTGTGTGCTTGTGTGTACGTGTACTTGCACAAGCGAGTGAGCCATGCGTGTACACGTGTCTCGTAGAATCATCGCGTCGAGGACAAAGCGAAAGTTAAGCGAAATTCTTAATAACACGATATCGATCTCATTGTTATCTCTCTCTCTCTCTTTCTCTGACCTTCTTAAAACGCCGTTGCCCTCTTAGACCACGGCCCATTAGAATATATTTTTCCTTTCAACGTCATCTTTTCTTTCTTTCCTTACCTTTTTTTTCCTCTCTCTCTTTCTCGTCTCCCTCCTTTCCACCCCCCCCCCCTCTCTGCTCTTCTCCACTTTTCTTTAGCCCGTACTGTACGACTTTAGTTGCTAATGGCCAAACGCGAGCATGACTCGTGACTTCTTAAAGAGAAGTCAAGGTGAATTGATTTACATGAGTCTCTCTGTGTATAGCCGATGAAAAGTACACGAGCTCGCCCTCTCTCTCTCTCTCTCGTTTGCAAGAAAGATGTAAGCCCGCATGAAAAGAGCTTGCTGCCGTGCGGCGCTTCAATTTTTCTCCATCAGGCCCGCGCTGTCAATTACTTTACGTTTTGCAAAAGGCAAAGCATGTACGTTATATATGTATATATGTGTACACACTGTCTTTGCCACTCCGTACGTGTCTCTATTTCGTCCCCGTTTATCCACATATATATATACGTGTATGTAAGTGTTATCGTACACTTCACTTTATTACTTGGCAAAAATATCCGTCACGCCGCGCCGTAGGTGTCGTGACGCGAGCCCCGACGTGGCATGTATAGTATACACTGAGAGGCGCTACATAAAAATATACGAGCCATCAGCGGTAGGTCGTTGCTTTTCATTCGTCGCGTATACCTCTCTCGCTCTCTCTCGACGAGCATCAAGGGAGGAAGGAGTAACAAAAGCTCGTTCGGAGAGCCGTAGACGTAGACCCTTAAAAGAATTTCGCAATCGTCAAGGCGGCCACGGATGGGCGGTTCGTTGGCGGGGAGAAAGCAGAGGGACCAGGAGGGAGGGAGGGAAGAGTCTCAAAGCCGCACGTCCGCTCGAGTTACGGCTTAAGAACGTGGGTGTGTAGCAGCTAGCGAGTCTCTCCTCGCGTCAGAGCGGCGGTTGGGCGCGTTATGTAGTCAGGCGAGCTCACGGGAGGCCGAGGTGGATGTGTGTGTGTGTGCAGTACATGCATGTGTGAGCGCGGCTGCTGGTAGTACAGCTGGGGAACATAGAGTCCAAGTGTGTCCGACGACAGCAAGCGCGCAATGGAGAAATCTAGGCTAATAGAGAAAAGACAAACGACTTGGTGAAATAGGAAGTCGCCCATTTCGCGGAGAACGTGCAAGCTGCTGCTGCTCTGCTACTGCTTGCAAGCCTCAGCCGCTCTCTCTCTCTCCCTCTCTTTCTCTGCTCCATCTCAGTGGGTATATTGAAGAGCGAGCGAGATGGAGGGAGCAAAAGTGAGCGAGGGCGGTAGGGAGAGCGGCTCCGTCTCATAAAGTCACCAATACGAGAGCAAATGTTTGCTCAAGGAGAGAGAGAGAGGAGAGCAAGAGAGAGAGTGAGTGAGAGAGCGAGAAAGGAAAAGCGAGAGATAGATGGAGCGCAAGCACTCCCGGCATTTAGTTCGAAATCGGAATGACCCCGTTCAGGACGCGGCCACGTTCGCAGCCCAGCCGAACTGCATTTCCGAACTCCCCCTCTCTTCCCTCTCCCTTTCTCTCGCAACCGACAACCGGAAACGCGACAATGGAGAAATAGATAATGGATGAAACGCACAACAAACGCGAAAAGGGCGTTTCGCAAAACCTGATTTGCCTTTCTTTGCCTCGCTCCAACTCTCCGGCTCCCCCCCCCCATCCCCCCCTCAGCCTTGCCACTCCAGCTGCTGCCCGAGCATCCCTCTCCCCGTAGTAGCGATGCTTTAGCAGGGAGAGAGCTTTTTTGCCACTGTTTGTTCGCCGCAAACTCTTTATCCCCCGGCCCGTCAACTCGCCCGGCGAAACTCGCGCGGCGGACCGAGTCGGACGTCGAGAAAAGTCAATCACGTGCTTTACCTCGCGCGCCCAACCTGCCGCTCTATAGGCTCGGGTTGGTTGCCTTGTTAAATTAACTTTCGAGCTGGCCATTGTCGCTGCTTCAGCCGCAACCTTTGATTTCTTGCCGCTTTATTTTTCCTCTCCTCGTACGCCCTTTTTCGCGATACTTACCCTTGCCGAGGATTTGCAATGAGGCTATATGCATCAGCGCGTTAGCGCGTCTGTATGGATCCAAGAGAGTGGAAATTCAGAGCGCATTGGCCTCCCCCGCCCCCTTCTGCTCCTCCTCGCCCCGTTGCCGAGATGTCGATGTGAAATTCTCGGCATCCCAGAGCGAGCTAACTATGCGAAGACCGTCATGAATTTTCCCAATTGAATACATCTGATTTGTGATCTTTGAATCATATATTCTTTATTTTCACTGCTCTCGCGATGAGACAGAGAGCATTAGCCGAGGCACAACCGCATTCCTCCCCGACCCCAGACTTTTACCAATAAACCATTGGGACAAGCGTAAAACTTTTCAACATATCGTTCGAGGGATAGGAGAGCGAGAGAGAAGGGGCTGATGGGGAAAGTTGAAATTTCCAAGCGTTTGTAGTCGCTTAAACCCAATGGCGCGCACACGAGAGCTTTTTTTTCAAATTGGCTTATTATTTTTACCGACCTCATTTTATTTACCTTAACGTCAAATAGAATCGACTCGAAAGGAGAGGGAACGAAAAAAAAAGGATAGAGCACCGAGCTTTAAACTACGATCAATGGGACAATTAAGCCTCGGATAAAGGAGCTTTTTTTGGAGCTACGAACCCTTTTTTTCACGCTTTCTCTCTCTCTCCCATCCTCTGGCCTAACTCGCTTTTAAAGCTCGCAAGCCACACACAGAGAGAGTCGGGACCTCGGTAATTTTTACCATCTCCAGGAAATTCAAATTTCCCAAGAGCTGTTTGCCCGCGGCGAGAGAGCACGACGTCGCGCCCCGGTAAATACCATACAAAAATAGTAACCGACCTAGCGACCGAGTAAACAGGAGATTACGAGCTAGTCCGCTCGGTGGTGTGTAACTGACACTCGCACACAGTGGCTGGATAGAAATAGAAACAGCGTCAGGGCTGTTTTGTTTTTCTACGCGAGCCCTAAACAAAGTCAACGGGACTATGTATTCTGGCTAACACGGAATCAAGGCATCCACACACAGACACACACACACACACCGATTCGATTTAATTACCCGGCTGCTGATGCTCTCGTGGAGCCGTAGGCCGATTAAAGAGAGTCAAGAGCCAAAGAGTCCCGTTCACGCGCGACTTTTAGCCCCTCATCCTTTCCAGACACATCAGCCAACTCTTAATGAAAGCGCCATCGGCCACTTGACGCTACTCACGAGCAGCGGGCTGTGTGTGCTAGGTGCTGGAGGGGCAGAGAGGGAGCAAGAGGAGCCGGGAGATGGAGACGCGAGACTCTTTCCGTCGACTGCAGCAGGCCGCCTCTGGCTGTATGCGGAATTTTAAATTAGCCTCAGCCAGCGCGGCCCCCGCGGCTGCTTGCGTTCTCGCGCGCGCGCCCAAGCGACTCTCTCTTTCTCTCTTTGGCTCTCTTCTGCTGCAGCGGGGGCGGTCGCTTTATAAGCGCGCATCTCTCTCTCTCTTGCTCTGCGCGCCTTTCATGAGATTCTCGGGAAAACGAATATTCCACTGGATTACGACGCGCAGTTAGGGAATGCTGCGGGGATAAAGGGAACTTAGGGTCGTTTGGAATTTAATATTCTTCGGCTTCGCCTAACGCGCGCTTACTCTATGCGCCGAATCGAATAAACTATTATTTCGCAGTTCTTATGTACTTGCCGACTCCAGCCACTGCGGTTGTTTCTCTTTGTTTTTTTTTTTACTTTTTTTTCGTGTCCTTTTTCACTGGGTGTAGATCGAGAGCAAGTGCTGTGCGCATTGGGACAATTAAAGTGTAAGACTTGCGGTGTGGCCTGGTGTGTATACTACGCTCTATAGTCCGGTGAGAATGTATTTTGATTCGGCGAGTAAAGAGAAATTCGCCGCTCCTCGTTTTGTGTCTTGGGGAAATTGGATTGGAAGAACTTTTATTCCCTTACTTTTTCACCAACGGCTAAGGAGTAGCTGGAGAAGAGGATGGTACGAGGGGAGGAGGGAGAAAAGAAAAATAGAAAAATAAAAAGTTCAAAAGTTAAGGAGAGCGCTTTCAGTCGACTAGAATGAACACTTCTTGCCTTTAGAATCAATGGAAATGGCTTTGTACGATCAATTCGTGAGATCTAAATTAATATCGGGGATATTATTATTATTGTACGGTCGAGAGAGAGAGAGAAAAAAGAGGGAAAAAAAAAGAAGTTAATGCTATTGCGAACATACAATTATGAAATCTGGGCGGTTGTTTTATCTGCACGCTATAATCGCGGGTTTACAATGTAATTATAAGGCGGGGAAGCGAAATAAAAAAATAATCGTTGAAACACCATTAAATCGTAATGTCTAGAGCAGAGCAGGTTTGTATGGGTAGACAAACTGGGATTGAAGGTTAATGATTATTCCGCGCAGTACTTGGTTACCTTAAATTAAATACGCATTATCCAAAGTGAGGGAGCGGGAGGGGCAGAGGGAGTGAGCTACGGTCTGAAAATTAGCCCAGTCTCCCCTTAATAAAATGTCAAATAACAGGATTAAACAAGCCCTCGAAAGCAATTAGCCCCGAAATCTCTCTCTCTCTCTCTCTATCTCTCTCGGCGCGACGCTATTTATTTCTCGCAGAGTATATTCGTAAAGCGACTTGGCCAATTGCAACTGTGCTTGGAGAGCTCCACCCCCACCGTTGAGCAGACATTATAATCTAACGTTTTAATGCGAGATTAAACATGGAAAGAGAGAGAAAGGGAGATAGAGGGGGGGTAAAGGCTAAGATAGAGGCGAGTCGCGGAATTAAGATTCCCACGTGCCTTGTGCGTGTCGCGCGAAATTAATTGGGATTCACGAGCAAACTATACACTGGTGGGTGAGCAGTTTGAACGATGGTGATTTGATAACGAGCGGGAGCTCTCTCTATGCCTAGCGAGCTTCGAGCTTATATTCCTGCACGCATAGAGCGCCCCCTCGTAAAACTGGGGCCTTTTCCCCCTTTCCCCTGCAAAGATGCTGTTACAGGCATAAGGGACGGTATAGCCTGCATAGTGGTCGGCTAAACAATGATCCTCTCTCGAGCTCTCTCTCTCTCTGCTCTGTGCATAGGATCGCCGCGCGGCAGCCGAGGATAAATTCCAGCGTATAGAGCCGAGACGGGGGACAGAAGCGAGCAGCCGCTGCAGTAGGGTATAAGGGCTTAATCCTTATCGAGGATAAGCGATCTGTTGCTGCGCACTCACCCGAGAGCTCCCTTGCATATAGTCCTCTCCCATCCCCCCCCCCTTCTGCAGACCAGGGAATTTATTATTGTGGAAAATTGCCAAGCGTCCCCAGGGATAGAGCTCGCTCTCTATCTCTCTCTGCGGCAGCGGATCCGCTGGGCTTTCTTCGCGACGCCACAGCGCGTCGACTCTCCTTTCCTGCTGCGCGCTTCATCCACCTTTCCCATCGCGCTCTGCCTTTAGTCCCCCCCCCCCTTATACACGTTATATGTGTGTATATACACGCATGCGCTTTTACGTGTGCATGCCCTAGTAGAGATAGCAGAGGAGACTTCCGAGCGCTCGGCAGAGGCTTCGACGAATATTACTAGTCGAATAAATAACGCCGCGGGAAATGTCGGCTTAGCTTTTTCACGCGCGCCGCCTCCTATTTCCCCCGACGAATACGGCGCGCATAATGGGCCGAGAGAGAGAGAGAAAGAGATGACGCTCGTCAGGCGCACGGACTGATTTGAACTTTGAACGCGCGAATATTATGTGAAGGGAGGCGCCGAGGAGCAGGGCGGAAGTGGCTGGGCGAGGGGGTAAACTCCCTGTCATAATAGCCGAGGCGCGCTCGAATTTTGTTAGCTTATCAAAGACGAGGAGGAGCAGGGGGAGGCGAGTGTGGCAGGGAGGGCAAGACATATATAAAGCTAGAGGAAAGCTGCGGCTGAGTGTGAGAAATTATTCATGAGGGGCGCACTCGGCGAAACAGTCGACTCCTGAGGGGACGTCGCGGCAATTAGCAGCCGTCGAAATGAAGCGCCAGCCGCGGATGAGCGGAGTGAAGTGGACTGGAGAGAGAAGGGAGTGGGATATGCAAGTGGAAAAGGGTGACGGGGGGGATGGGAGCATTCGAGCAGGCCATTTGTCGAGAGCCGAAGATGGACGAGCTTGGCCGCGCGAGACCTGCAGCAGCTCTCTCTCTCTCGCCGGTGAAAAACTGATTCGAGTGTAGCGACTGGACTCTCTCTCTCTTCTGGTCGCTTTGTCGCGCGCTCTTTATTTCCTGGCGACAACTAGTTCCGCACATGCCGGCCTTCGCTCTCTTTCTCTAGCTAGCCCATCCTCTCTCTCTATCTGCCTCTTGCAAAACGCTCTCTCGCGTGTGTTGCAGGAGAGAAATAGGGACGCGCCAGTGGAAAATAACTCGGGGAAGTTCGACAGTAGGCGAAATTGCAGGTCGATCCGCGAGGCCAGAGCTCGACGCGCCTGGATATATATAGAGAGAGAGAACGCCGGACTAGCGAGTTTCCTCCCCCCTTGGCGCTTTTTGCTCTCTCCGGTCCGACCGCCGCTGCGGGACTTTTTTTGTGTTTCCCTCCAGCCATATCCCGCGAATCGAAAGTTACGCGGCCCCGTTGTGTTGCCTCCTGCCGCTGTTGTTGCTTTTTCAGTGTCCAAGCCCCCTCCTCCCACGTAGATTGCAGATCTTGCGCGAAATTGATCGGGCCGACCGGATGATTTTGTCAAGCCTCCTAACGATCTCCTCCCGCCAACAGCCAGTTCTCCTCCAACTCTCTCATCTTCAATTATAACAATTCATTTGCGAAAATCGCTGCTTTCTTTTATTAGCGCCATTTTTCGCGAGGCGGCAATCAGGCCGCTAGCGTTCATAAATAAAAATTCGCTTTAATAGAATTCAGCGCTGCAATTCATCATTGCTCTCTCGTCCACCCCCCCCTCCAACCTCCCTTCTCTTCTCTCATTTACTTCATGCAACGCGCTCCCAGTCGAAATTTCATTTCGCTTTATTATACATTTTCGCGCGCGCGAAAGCGACTTTCAATCTTGGGGAAAGAAAAAAAGAGAGCTTTACAAACGGCGACCTAATTAAAAATATTACGCGTCGAATGGTAATTCGAGTATAAAAAAAATGGCCCCCGCGGATTATTATTGTACAAACGTATACACCGGCGTACACTGTTTTTTATTTTTGAAAAATCAAAAAAAAAAAAAAAAAAGCGAAAAGGCCGAGCGTCGCGGCTGGTTTTTTTTTCCCCTCCCTCTTTTTTTTTGTTTTTCCTTGTTGGTGTTTTCGGAACACGAGCTTTACAGAGGAAGAGAGAGAGTAGCGCGCAGCTGAAAACCTGAAAAGGCTATTTTTAGAAAAGTGTCCCTATATGTGCTTGAATATAGCGGGGAAAGAGAGAGAGAGGTGAGCTGGGGCGGGGGGAGATGTGCGAAGGTGGTACGCGCGTGCTTATAACTCAAGTACGGTCTGATGTATTTCAAAGCGAGGGTCTCGTTCTATCGGTTTATCGGCATGTGACTAGCGGTCTTTCTACCTTTACTCCCGCTCTCTCTCTCTCTCTCTCTCTCTCTCTCTCTCTCGCCGATCCACCAGGGCTGACTCTATCTCTCCTGGCTCTTTCATCGGATACTTTCAAAAAATCATTAATGCACTTTCCGACCGTTAATATAATGCCACTTTTAACGGCGTTTTCACGGTAGCAGGGTAAGCGACATATTCTTGCCTCGCGCGGACCACAGCGCGTAGCAGCGAGGAGAAAAAGTTTTACTGTCCCCGCGCATTACGGCTTGATTTTATGACATTTTCTTTGGCGCTTGCCCGTTTATAACTTGACAGCCGCGCTGGCCGTATAATAAATAACTAAGTGATTTTTATTACCGCTTTATATCTTCATTATTACCGACCGCCCCAACACCCGCCGCCGCCACCTCCACCCCCTTGCCGCTTGGGAATATTATTTGATCGGCAATTATTCCTCTCGTTTTATCAGCTTGCCTGCTTTTCAATTATTTACGGTGGATAATGTGCGTTTGACAAAATAAAGCACGAGCAGCAAAAGAAAAACGTGCATATTGGGATGGTTAAGAACGCCTAGGAATTATTTCAAATTTTATATAACTTATTAAATCTAATCGCATTTGTTGTAGGCGCAATTTTATTATTCCTCTGTTATGTGTAAGAGCGGACCTGTCATAAACGGATTAAAATGTATTTTTTTTTTTATGTAGTTGCATTTGCATAAAACGTAAAAAAAATCGCGATAGCGATTATACTGCTTTTGCTATAAAAACAAAATGAAAATATAAATAAACAGTTTTGATAAAGTTGTCGCTTGCGCTCTGATAAACAATCAATAACAGAAAATAAGGGGAAAAACTGCTCCTTTTCCGGGTAACACAGAAATAAATTATTCAAAATGTTTCTTATTCCCAACGTGTGTATAATGATTAAGACAATGTAGCTATTATAGCCGAACAAAATATTGTGTATCGCATATATTTGTGTATTATAATTTATGTATTACGAGTTTGACAGCCAGATTCAACACAGCGAGCCAAGAGCGATTTATCTTCTTACATATATATACGCGTAGCCAAGATTCTATATATCAGGATGGGAAAGGACGATAAAAAGAAAATAATAAAAACGCGAAAATGAAAATAATTTCAATCTCACGACATAAATCTCGGGAGTGTAGCGACGACGACGGCGGCAGTAGCAGTCATTCAATAAAAATACCCCCCAAACGTTTCACACATTATGAATTTCCCGGGCTTGGCCGACGTGTATCCGCCGAGAGCAAAAGAGCATAAATATAAAGTCACCCGGCTCCGCACGAAGATCTTCGGAGAGAATATAGAGCAAGAGAGAAAACGAACGCGACTATAGGCCCGGCCGTGTGCCCGGCTGAGGCTAAAAAGTATAGCGAAACATTGATAAAACATGCTCCCGACGAACTTCTGATACTTTTTTTTCTTTTTTTTTCTTTTTTTTTTTCGTCGTTACTTGGGAATTGCTTTTTAAGAATGTCGCCGAGTGGCCGAGATCATGCAGGCGTACACCCCCCGCTCCGTCGCCGCTAAAGTGCGGAGAGGTTCATTTGTAAAGTGCCAAATGCATCATCACGGAGCTCACCTCTCCCCCCCCCCCCCCCCCCCCCCCCCCGCCGTCATCCCCCCCCCCCCCCCCCGCCTCACCCCCCCGCCCCCCCCCCCCCCCCCCCCCCCCCCCCCCCCC
>JAPYYQ010001458.1:0-33091 GCA_030522585.1 Anagyrus pseudococci
TCTCCGTACTTAAAAACCTTCAAAACGTCGAGAAAACGCAAAATTACGGAATCGAAAATTTTCACCGTTACAAAGCTTTCTCTTTGAGAAAGCAAAAAGGGCCAGCGAATCAAGCGAGTCCGAAGAGAGAGAGAGAGGGGGGAAAGCCGGGAAGGAAGTATACGGAATAGCTAAGTGCGTTACAAAAAGAACAGACACTCGAGACGGGTATACAGAGTGAGTAGGGGTGGCTGCGCAGTGACGCCGACTCGAGCTTGGCGTCTTGCGGGCTCTCTCTCTCCCACGGGCTCTCTCTCTCGCGCCATGTCGCGCGTAACAATAGCGAAAGAAAGTTAGCTCGGTCGCGCTAGCAAGGCGTACCCTCGTTAAAAAGTTAGAAGGACAGCCGGTCTCCCCACCCCCAGCCACCGTCCTTAGCCTCGGTAAAAAGCTACGGTCTTCGGGAGGCTTCAAACGCCCGTGCGGTCGGCAGCGCGGCACGTGTATTTGCCGGCAAGCCGATGTGCTCAAGAGAGAGAGAGGGAGTTTCTGCCGCTCCCGCGACTTTGCCGCTACTATACCGCGCTTGCTTGCTTCCTGTCTTTGTGCATGCGCGTACGTGTGCTGCGGGGGAGGATGATTCAGGCAGCCGGGGCAGGCCGATCTCTTCCATTGCGGCTCTGTACACTCGGCTCATTTCGTATGCGCTTCCTTGCTTATCCGAGATTTTCTTCTCGATTGCTGCTTTATTTCTTGCTGCTCTTAACGATCTACCCCTCCCTCCCCATCGCAGATACTCTCGAGGATGCTTTTTGAAACAATGCGCGGGAATTACGGGTGGAGGATCATTGGATAGCGCTTGTTGGAATACACCGAAAGCTTTCTTCTTCTTTCTGTTTTCGTGCGCGTCAAATGTATGATACTTTATCGGTTCGTGCAATTTTTCCATATCTCGCGATTATAACGAGCTAAGTTTCTTTTTTGTAGCAAACGTGTCTAACGAGCGGAGAAAAAGCACTAGACGATTGTTTGTAGTTTCAATTCTAAAGAACGTAGTATTAGCAACAACAATGTAGTAAACTATTCAAGAATTGAAATCCAACTGTATACCGCGTGTTGTAGCCAGGTTGTTCAACAGCCGTCCGGCAGCCGGCTATATAAGAAATGCAAAGCCGTTTCGGCAGCAGGCGAGAAGGAAAGACGACAGAGCAAACAGCAGGAGAACGAGGGGGGGGGGAGGGAAGAGTATAAGAAGCTGGATCGCAATGCGGCCGGCAAAATCGCTGAAGCAAGAGGATGCTGCAGTGCGTGTCGTTCTTCTGGTCATCCTCGGTGTCCCGTTCGCAGTCGGCAATTCCCCATTCTCTTTCTTACATATTACGGTCCCTCTTGTCCTCTCCTTATGTCCGCTCCCTTGCCGAGAGCAAAGAGATAGGCAAAAGGATGATAGAGACTATCAGTTACTTCTTTCGTTTTATCAAGCCCCAGCACTTTGGATTCTTGCTAAAGAGGTAATCACGAATCGTCGACGAGATTCGCGAAGAGAAAATTTGAAGGTATCGGTAAAAAGTGACACGACATAAATAAAGCTTCATAGTTCTTCGATAATCCGCTCCAACTTTTCGAATATGTTTCAATTAGCTCAACTTTATGTTAATCCACTTCTTTTTTCTCGATATTCTTTTGTCTACGCTTCTTATTATGGAATTTTTGCAAAGTTTCGATTGATCTAAAGGCAAACTTGATTACGTCTGTAATCTAGTCAAAATTAAATTTAATCGGCGCTGGTTATGCGCGCCAACCGAGCCAATTCGATTAACACTTTGAATCAATCAATTGAGAAATTTTCATTTCACAAGAATAAAACTCTATTAAAATGTAATGTAAAAAGACGATTCACAAGTAGCGAGAAAGAACAAATATGTTCGAGGGCAATGGTCGTAGCGCCTGTAACGTTATTAAACCTCAAGCAAGCGCTATTAAACCAGTGTAAATAACAATTTGAAAGAATAAAAAAAAGGAGGAAGAAAAGAAAAAAATAAAAGAATCCATGGGACCGTGAAGTAGGAGAGCAAGAGTCATAAAGTATTAAAATACTGGCATGGAAGTTCGTAATTTTAAAGAGTAAATTGAAGCGCCAGCAGCAGCAGCAGCGAACAACGCGTTTACGTGAAACTTTGCCTCCATTTACAGGAGCTCGTTTGTCTCATCCTCCTCGTCGTTGTCGTCGTCGTCGTCGGAGCGTCTGGAGCGGCTCGCTATTACGATGCAATCCGAGGCAAATAGCTGCCGCCGCTGCTGGCGGGCATGGGGCGCGTGCCGCGTACGAATCCCCTCGTTAATGCAAACAAGCACGACTACACGACTCTTGCTTTTCCCTCTCAGTCGGTCGAGAGCGCGCGCTTTTTCCTTCTCTTGCGATCGCGTTATCATGGAAGTGGGTAACTCCGCGAGCGGACTGTTGGCCGCACACTACTACACCTACGGCTCAGCTCTGCTGGACAGTCCTCGAAAATTCGCAATTTCCGACGCTTGGCTCTGTCTACTTTTACTTTCCGTCCCTGATCTCCTTTTACGCGCCTATTTTGCACTGAATTGTATTTCATAACCATTGGTATTTTGTAATAATTGTCATTCGAAGCGAATAGAACAGAAGGCAAATATAGACTAAAACTTTCTTCTGACTGCTCAGCTTTATTTTTCATTTGTCAATAACCGTATACCATCTGAATATTAAACTCATTTTCCAGTCAAGAATCTCATTAAACTTGACGAACAGTTTACGCGTCTTATTAATCGACTAATGTTCCCTTCATCGAAAATTACATCGGTTCGATTAAATTCATTAAATTCCAATTCCTTACATATATCCGATCGAGCTCGAGGTTACATGTCTCCCTCTTCCTCTCCCTCGGCACTTTAAATTCAATTAATCAAGTTTCTTGTAGGCACCAGCGAACTTGACGAAGTTTGATTTGACACATTCAACCGAGACACAAAGAACCGACCAAATTGGGCAGTGCCCCGCGCATACATATATATAAACTTAGTCCCGAAGTACATACCAAGAGCGGCCTTGGTATACGAGAGCATCCAGGCCATTTGCAATGCCCGCGAAGCCGCACAGCGGATAGCGAAGGGACGTCCCGCGGCGAGTCGCCGAAGTCGCCGGGGTGTCCCCTTGCATTCATTGCCCGTTTTTCTCTCTCTCGCTCGCTCGTCCATGCTCCGCACCGAATAAGGCAGAGAAGCTCGGCAGAGAGGCAGACGCGAAGTTCGCGACAGCAGCTTTTTCTCACCCGCACCGACTTGCCCAGCCTTGGGTCGTTCAATATATGCTCTCCCGACGACCAGGCGCGTTTTATCGTTTGCTCGGTCAAAGACTGGAATGGCAGCGGATCCAGCTGGGGCATAATTCACCGGGAGATTAAACGAAACTATGATGTCGCACGTTTGTCAGGTGAGTAGACGAAGGGTTAGCTTAATTGAGTCGAATCTTACCAAGTCTCTCTCTCTCTCTTTTTGTCCTAGACGCGGCGGAGCAACAATTCTCATAAGCAAGAGCGTCGTGCGGTTATAGTCTGCCTTTACTAGCAGACTCGCGCTCCCCAAGCCCACGGCTCTACTCGCGTGTAAATAACCCCGGGAAATTAAGATCTCGGGGCCCCGGCTTGGCTTTGCTGCCGAGATTAAAGAACTTCTCGCTTCTTATTTCCCCTTGCCCTGCTCCAGCCACCCTATTTCTTCTCCTTTTATTTTTTTCTCCCTCTGCCATTGACATCATTTCCCTTAGGACCTCTAAACTTTTAATAGTCGTGTCGCGAAACAATTTCTTCCTGGAAATACCCGTCGACTCTCCCGCTATGGCAGCGTCATTTTTTCAAATAACAACAATAATTTTTAATCGAGCGCGTTTTACAACGCGACGTAAAATCCATAAACTACGAAAGTCGTTGCTGACGTTACATTTCCCTTTTTTTTCTTTGTTTCGAGCTTTTTTTTTTAATTGGAATTAGTTTTGCTCGACTGAAATGTAATTCCACTTACACGTAGCTCTGGTGCAGTTGATGTTGTCACGACAGAAATGACAGTTAATACTTGGATGGAATTTTATCAATTTGGTTCGCGACGATAGAAAAATGGCCATTGATAAATCAATGGCTCATCGAGATACACGACTTTCTGATAACGATTACAGAGTAGGCTGTCAAACGAAGCAAGTAAATTGAAAACTGCTATACAAACATGCATATATATCCGTAAACGCAAGTGCTTTAACGGAGAAGGTAATAAAAATTTGTGCTCACAAACATCATTGCCTCTCCGCAAGCGAATAATGATTATATTTGCAATGTGCTCTTCTCAAGCTCTTGAAGCGCAAATATTGATTTTTCTAAAAGCGATCGAAAGAAAATTGCAATATTATGCAAACTGCTCTACGCTATACCTATGCTACACTTGCTGTCTTCTACTTCCTTATGCAACGAAGCAATATTTCGACTTTATTTCGGTGCATTACAGCTCAAATGAAATTTTTTTTGCCAATGCAATCGAGGGGGCTTTTGTAAATTGAAACTGGTCTAATTTGATAAAAAAATTTATGGAGATAGTCGTTTGTAAAAATTTCCGTAAATTTGCTGTTCTATAATATAAAGCAGAATTTTGAACAGAGTAATATTTTTTTAATTCTTTTTCAAAAAATTCTTTCTTTTATGTATTTTTAAATGCTTTGTCGAATAATAAGCTAAAATTTTTTTAATTACAATATTCAGATAAGCTAAAATAGTTGTTAGTAAAAAATTAATGTTCTTAACGCATAAGCAATTGTAGGTTAGCAGTTAATAAAATTTGGTAAGTTTCGAAATAATGAAAAACAAACATTTGAAACTTACAAAAGTATTGATTCGTATAAAAAGTTTTAAATAGACATCCCGCTAATTCATATTTAATAAATTAAAATTGATTTCGTAATTTTAAATTTGGTAAAGTCCATTTACGTCTAATTAAATTCGAAGTATTGTAATGATTAAATTTTTACAATCTTTAATTAAAACAGCTATTTTATAACTCCAACAAAAAACTTGACGAAGTAATATAACTTTCTGTTGCAGTTAACCGATAGTTATCAAAATACATTTACTTTAATAAATTAAACTCGTCATTCTACAATAAAAGCATGAATATTTCTTTAATGGTTATCATTAAGTAGATTAAAAAACTATGTAGGAAAATAATTCAATTCGTTTTCTACAAAATTTTCATTTCTTTAATAACTTATACTTTACAGCATTTCTTAATTTATTCATTTTAACCGAACCTATTTAAAAATATTTCGATAAATTATACACAATTTATTCAACTACCACATGAACACAATAAACGTCGCAATACATCAACCTTCCCCATCTCCAAAACAGTCAGCTGACAACATACAAGCGAAACTCAAAAAAAAAGAGCACAATAAAAAAAACAGGGTCGGCGGATAAGGTCACATTGAGATCCGCCTATTAAGCCAGACGCTATCAAAGCCTGAAATTTTTCCCTCGTTCCGGTTGCCGTGTGGGGGGAGGCGCTCGCTCGGCTGAGGGCGATAACCGTCCCGGGCGCGAATAAGAAATCGCGCTCGCGCGGCCAAGATAGGGGCGAGAGCACGCATAGAAATGCTCGGGGCGCGTGGAATTTACAGGCGTTGCCGAGATTCAGCTTGGCCCCCCTCCCTGTTTTTCCATCGAACCCTCGGGGCCGGGAAGTACGGGTGTAGCAGCAGCCGCAGCAGCATTGACGCGCAGCCGAGTTTATTTCGCTGCAGAACTGGCTTCTGCCCCATTCCCCCTGAGAGCAGCACCCCCCCCCCCTCCCATCTAGACCGCAACGTTATAATAAATGTTGCTTCTAAGTTGTATCGCCCAGACTCGGCTACACATATCCCATAACGTGCGCTCTCTTCTCTTCATTTCTTTTTCCCCGCGGTTCATGCGCTATAACGCGCTTCTGGCTGCTACTGCTGCTCGCTTTCGGAATTCGTACGTGCGTGGTTCTCGGAGTTGCTCTGGAATTTCACATTTTACATTAAGGTGCGCTCTATTCTTCTCTCTAGCTTCTATACCTTCTGTATACGCTTCTCTTATTCGGTGCCATCCGATTGCTTTTCGTATTAAAGTCCTTCCCTAAATACTTTGCGTATCTCGCTGATCAGGTGTACTATACGAGAGCTACGACTTTTAAAGAATCTGCTTGTAATGCAAAGAGGAAAATATTACGTTTCTGTTGAAAAATAAATAAAATGGTGTATGTTTTGGAATGGCAAAATTGTAAAACCTTTTACTAATTCAATGTTTACTCGTTACAATTTACGTTTAATTTACATGTATATCACGCGCGCACGTGAGGCAAGCTTGATTAGTTCCGACAGTTTCTACTGCTGTAGCTTAGGGTTCAAATTGTAAACGAGGCGCAGTAGCGCAATCGCTCAATTAGCAAAGTAAGTCGTTAATTGCGTGTATATGAGAAACGGCAATTCGGCTCGAAGCTAAGCACAGAAAAGCCACGTATGTTCCGCGCCTCGAGCTTAAGATATACCAGGTAAATAACTTGACTCTGCGCTGCTTCGAACCGTCGAATAGAGAGCAGTGATTCAATATTAGCTGCAATCTTTGCAGGTCCGTCACGAGATTCGACTTATTTGTAAAATTTGTAATTAAATATTTAACATAAAAATCGAACTATTATAAAATTGTAAGTAACTTGATATGGAAACATAAGAATTTAATGAGAAACTGGACGAAATAATAGAGTTGCATCGTAAAATGAAATAATGTTTTGTTAAAAATACATTGGTAGCTGGGAGCCACGCAATAAAATTTATTGATTGAAATTTAATCGATATATAAATGCTGTTCTATTATAAATATACAATTTGAATGAAAAATCACATACGTATTACGAGCAGATAAATTTACACGCGTGAGAAAAATAAGAAATGTATAGAGAAGAAGAAAAAATAAAGACAAAAGAAAAAGATTTATGGGCGTTTAAAAAAAAATGGTCGATAGCTGTTGCAGATACCAGGATTATCTCACGATCTGGTTCTCTATTACGGCTAAACTGACAAGCGATTTGTCGGATACGAATAAACGCGTGCTGAATTTGATGCGGAGACTATATTGCCTTTTTTCATTATTTTTCAAGTTGATAACTGTTTAAACTACTTTTTGTTTTAATAACAGTATTAACGGAACGAGTTATTTGTTGAATAACTGAACTGTAATTCAAGCATGAAAATTGAATTTCATATCAAACTCCATATTATTTTACAGATTTCCGCGATTTAAAATTTACGAATTATTTAATATAATCAGTTTTACAATTTAATTTAGAAGATAATTTGCGTGTATCTCAATTAAAGAAAAGCATATATACATGGTATTAACGGTATTAGGTTACAAAACTTCTGCAACGAAGTATCCGAAGTTATTCAAATAAGCATCCTATAAAATTGATCATTATCTTCCTAATGTGTCTGATTAAAAATATCTCGTTTCCGTTAATCATAAACAGTTGCTTTCTTTTCCAAAAATTTATTCTTCGCGGATAAATATCAATTATGGACAAATCAAGCTAATTATTAGAATCTTGAGCTTATCGAGAGGACAGGAAAAAAAAACGAGACAGCAAGAAGTGTCTGAAAAAGGAGAAGTCTTCAAAGTGTAGCACTAACATCGACGTGATAATGCCAAGTTGAAAAGCCAAGAAGAAAAACGGCCAGTCAGCGCTAGAGCCCGAGAGCGACAGAGAAAGAGAAAGAGAGGGAAAGCACAGGGCGGGGAAGCTTGTGCCTTGTGTACAAACGTCGAATGAAAGAAGCTCGCGTGCGCGCTTTTTTCTTGCCCCCTCATTTCCGGGGCGAAAGATAAGGAAAGAGAAAAGCGAAACGGATAGAATGTGGCCCGAGAGGAACGTGCAAGGGCCTTAAGGTAGCAGGGGATAGCGGAGCTTTTGAGAAAGCACAGGCCGCATTAGCACATTTTACGCTCGTTGCTGTGGATCGTAGCTCGAGGGCAGATCGTATATAGGCAGGGAGAGGGGGGGGGGGCTAGTGACCGCTCTAGGCACGAGTCTATATATAAGCGAGCTGCACGAGCGGGCTTTCATTCGGCGCGCCAACACACAGCCCTTGGTGTGTCCGTAGCCCCTCTGCCCTCTGATCCGCGCTTTTGCGCGATTTCTCATCATACAACGCGCGGGCCTTAAGTAGGATTTCTCGTAATCCACCGGGTTCGACACGTGAGCGCGCGCGCCTAGCGGATAAGCCTACTCTACCTCTCTTCTATTCTTTGCTATCACTCACTCTCGCTTACCCATTCTCTCTGCTCCTTTTCGCCGATGTTGCTCATGGGGAACGGAGCTTCGTTAAGAAAACAACACCAGGAACACATGGGCTACTCGTTGCTGACGATCTCCGTCATAAATGGAATGGCGCATGGAACGACAGTTTCGATGATCGAGGCTTTTTTGCCGGGCTTTACTCCCTTAGTTATTTCAATTAAGAGCTTTTCAGTTGAGCCTAATGAAAGTGTGCAAGTGCTTTTATCGATTGAAAGGTTTTTTGTTCCAAGAGGAATTGGAACATTCATCGTACAAAATTTTTCACTCAAATTATTGAAGTGTCTCTAAAGAACACAGTTACAACTTTGCTCAACTATCTTGACTGGATTAGCCGCTTAGAAAACTGGGAGACTCAAACGTTAGGAGCTAGCTGTATTTATGACTCCGAAGTCAGGGTGCAAGAGAGAAAGAGAGAGAGAGAAACCGTGCGATCGAGGCAACGGGTTGTCGGAGACGAAAATAAAATTCGATGGGGTGGAACAGGTGATGGTGGCAGAGCGCCAGAAAAACACGAATGGACTGCGCGCGTGCATACAATAAATCTCCATAAATATGTATGAACGTCTCTTCCCGCAGGATATATCTCGCCCGATGTTACTTTATTATATCGCAATTTTTTTCGATTAGCTTTTTTATTATGGTCGCCTCTGCCGGACTACATCCTTATATCTTACTTCGTTCCTATTTGTAATGGTCCCCTTGTTATTTTATCACTTCTAGTTTTTCAGTTTTAGCTAATGACTATTTAATTAACAAAAAAAAAAAAAAAAATATGTCATTCTTTGTATCGGATTTGCGGAACTGAAAGTATATTGATCTTGCACTAACTTTGTACTTACGTACGATATAAATACATGCATTAAGCTAAGCAAAATCGATCGAAAAGTGACGTATTTATATCAGGCGACCGAGCGAATAAATCCACTTCAAATTAAATCCGAAAATCTTTTAATTCAAGCGTCCTATTACTTTTTCGTTAGTTAAATTGAAAGGGACTGTGGCTCTTAATGCAGTGCCCCTGATGCCTCGGGCTCATTGCCCCCCTCCCCCCGAAACAGAGCCAAACAGTTAACGATGTAAATATAACCGTTAAGGGGTGCACTGACTCGACAACATCGCCCAGATACCAAGGGGGGGATTTGGAGTGTCGTTTGCACGCTGAGAATTGTTTTCCACGAGCCGAATACAAATAGAGCCCGAACGAGAGCGTAGGGCAAGGGAGAGAGGATAGAAGAGAAAAAGGAGAAGGGCAAGTTGTCCGTTGTGGCCAGAGACAATGTACCCGTCTTTTTTTTCTTTTTCAAGCGCGACGGCAACGCAGAGAGAGAGAGAGAGAGAGAGAGAGAGAGAGCCGCAAAGCGCGCATTCATTGAATTTTAATTAACGAACAATGATCGCGCGCGTCCGCTCATTACTCTGGCCTTTAGCGGCGCGAAGATCGAGCGCGGGCTCTCGTAACCAATTTCATAATTAAATTTCGCTAACTGCGCGCGCTTCTAAATTGATCGCTTTACGCATGAATTTCGAGCGCTTTTTCTTGATTATGATTATTTCGGTGATATTAATTACAACTGGGGGGAGGGGGCGAGCGCTTATTGTTTCGATATGCCCAATAAATTACGAGGGGGTTGCGCCATCGAAGATATCACATGTATACATAAAAATATAATTAAATTTAATGTAATAGCGTGAGATTGGAATAATAAACGTTGAAACAATGTTTCGGGAAGCCAAAGAAGTATATCCATTGAAAAAAAGGCACGAAATTGCCTTTAAGCGCGACTGAAAAAGTTCACGCTGTGAAAATTAACCGAGTCCGTACTGTAAGCGCGCAAAGCCTATAAGAATGAAAAATTATTTTTGTCAGGCTATAGAATACACGGAAGCGCGAATATGCGCGTCAAAAGTATATATAGGCAAGCACAACCGAGTGGAGGCAACATCGCTTGTCATTCATACTTAGATTTAGCGAGTACTCTATATGGGGATAGGCTTTTACACTAGCTAACAGGATTACCGTCGTCAAAGAGGAGAGCGTCGCGTGCTTCAGACAGGTGACGCAGCTGTTGACGCGCCACTCTTCGTCGGGGCCATCGAGGGCACCTATAAGATTCTTTTCCAAAATGGTAATTGCGTTACAAGTGCTTTCTTCTGCTGCGACAGCAGTAGCAGCAGCAGGCCCCTGACAATTTTCATCGATATCCGTCAAAGGTTACGGCTCGCGAGCGTCAAGTAATAATCGTAATTTTAGCAACTTTACCGGCTAATATTGATTCACCGGTTTAATACTAACTTTGTTAAATGCGCTTTAAATTAAATTCGCGCTGAGAATTTCGTCGTAACTTTCTAATTGCTTCGCCGATAAGCAGCTAAGCTGTCATACAGTTAATTATTAATTGCTCTACGGCATTCTTATCGGCAATAAAAATTGCTCCTTAATTCGAGTCTCGTTAATTAAAAATTGCTCAGTTATCTATTACGAAAAAGCATATTAAAATAACCCAAAATTGGAGTATAAAACAAAAAGCAGTTAAGAAAATCAATACTAAGTAATCTGTATGCAAATGGAGTTGTCATCTTTTTCAGAGCGAAAGAGTGAATGCAATGCGCTAGAGTTTAGATAGGGAAAGAGATGATAGGCGTAAATCCGCAGCCACAGCATTTGGCATATAAGAAGAGAGAGAGAGAGAGTAAGCAAGATGATGCTAGCACGAATTTACATTTAAATCATTTGTAGAGTCGCGCATATTTGCATTTGCTCAAAATTTTCGGTAAAGAACTTTCGAACCTCTTGCTCCTGTACGAATTATTTCGGTACTGCGCTGAATCACGTGACCCCGGTTATGACAAGAGGGCGCTCGCGTACCTTTAAACTTTAAATTTATCAGTAATGATTCATCGGCGACACTGTTTTTTTTTTTCAATAAACATCTCAGGCCAGTGCCATAAACAAGTCCTTGCGAATGTTATACAGCCGAGATAATTGACGACAAAAACGTAACGAAGATAGCGGGCAGCGTAAAGAGGGTCCAAGAGGCGAAAAAAAAGGGCACGCTGGGGCAAAGGACAAGGCGCAGCGTGTCTGATTATAAAGGAGGCAGAGGCTAGTAGTGGCCAACGAGCACGCAACAAATTTCCATTGTTACTTTTTAATTTTCCTTTTCTGAGCCCGAAGCGAGAGGGGGGGGGGGGGCTCCCCCTGCCGCTCGCCTTCCGTGCACCGGCTATGACAAAATAGCCAGATAATTCATCGCTCGGGATTAGGACGAGCTTTGGGCCCTTGAGAATAAGAAAGCCCGGGAGAGAAAGAAAGAGAGCGAGAAAAAGAGACGAGAAAAGCCCCCAGGCTTCTCCCCTTAAATTATCGCTGCCGTCTCCAAACACGGACGGCGAACCAACTCGCTGTTTGGAAATAAAATTCCATCTTGCAGCGTGTTCTCTTGCCAGCCGGCAACGACGGCAAGGGGGAATAACTTCTTTTTTTTCTCTCTCTCTTTTGCTTGACAAAGCACTTCTAGCTAAGTACGCGGAGTGTGCATACAATCAGTGTTTCTTGTTTAAATAATTGACGAAATAATCTCGTTGCAATCAGGCATCGGTGAGCAGGAATTTAAGTGAAAACCGCTTAAGGTATTTGAACAATTTCAATTTAAAGCGAAAAGATATTAAAATATTTAGAGAAAACATTTTTGTATTATATTGTTTACTAAAAAAAAAGAAATAATATTAAAGATTGTCTCGTTTGAGATTGTAAATCATAACACATCTTGTACATAGTACCTCCAACTCTTGAGCTAAAGGTATGGAAGCTCAAACAAATATTTTTCAAACTTTGTAGAAAGTACATTAAAGACTACCTGCTTCTAAATTTTTTTTGCACTTTTTTAGTTTTAAAATTTGGAATTGAAGTGAGCCTTACAGTCATTATTAAATTGATGTTTGTTATTCCATTATTGATTATTCAAAAATTCAACGTATTCAAAAGATATTTGACAACCAGATTTTAATTCTTAAGCTATTAAAAGTTTGAATAATCCAATAGCTCTTAATAATTGATAAGATAATCTGGTTTTATTATAAGAAGTGACTTGTATTCAGTTAATTCTTGTATAATAATGACCAGATTATCTTATAAACCAGCATAATGACTTTCAATTTTGATTATCCAGTTTTTCTTAGTTAGAAAAACATAGAAAATCTACATTCGAAAACATACTAATTACTATACGAACCTTTTACACGAGACACACGTGTTATGAACGTTTGTTTTGTTAATTTCATTTTTTTTTCTAAATGGTTACTTTGAAAAAATAACGCACCCATGGGAAATTACATGTTGTACAACGATTGATGTACATAAACGCGAATGTGCAGGCAAAGGGAGAGAGAAAAAAAACGAAAGTTACGAAGCCAACGACGCGCGTTATAAGGAAGAACTTTAGGTCGTTAGCTAGCGCTTCGTGCATAAAGCCGGAAGTAAAAGGCTCTGAGAGAAAGAAGAAGAGAGAGAGAGAGAGCGAAAGAGAACGGAAGATAAAAAAGCGTGGATAGGAGAGAGAGAGAGGAAGGAACCAAAAAAGAATGGAAAAAAATAGAGTCAAGTCTAAGGCTATTGGCCTTACTCGTTCAGCCGATAGGGCTAATCCAGTTTCGCCGTCTTTGTGCTACTATTCATCATCAGACCATGTCCTCCTCGCCTCTTCCCTTCATGTCTCTCCCTCTCGCTCTTTCTCTATCCCTCAACTTTCGATCTCGGGGAAGGCTTACAGACTGATTTTCCAATAGTGGCCACAGTACGACGCGCTAGTGGCTGCGCACTTTTCTTTCACCTCTTTTCCCCCCTCTCCTTCGCCTCCTCCGTATTCTGCCGCTCACGAAGGGCACTTCATATTATAGTGGACTCCGCGGAAAAACGTCTTTTACCGCCCGACTATCACTCCTCAAAGACCGCGGACTATCTCTCTCTCGCTCTTTTTCTTTTCTTTTTCCCCGGCAATATCACGCTGTTCTTACCCTCCCCTCTGTTAATAAAGGTCACGGGTTAAAGAAAAATAAAGAACAATGAGCGAGAACAAGGCTGCTTTAGGTGTTTAAAAAAAAAAGAAGTGCTGAAAGAATAATAAAAAAGCGAAGAGTAAAGTTGAGGCTGCAGCATAATATCGACCAGCGATGTAAATTAATTTGCTAGATTAAAATAGAATGTAAAATAAATTAGAAAATTTAATGGGATTATCCGTTTTACGAATTTTTATCCATTTTTAAAATCAACTCCGTATATTTAAAGGAAATATTGATTGTACAAATTAAATTATGTGCATTGGGAAAAGGAAAAATCTATAATAAAACGATTATGCAGACGCTTTTTTTTCCTACGGATCAAAAAAGGACGTTTTTGAAAGAAAGCCGTAAAAGGAAAAGTGGACATGGAAAGAGAAGTAAGAGAAGGTAAGGAAGAAGAAAAAGATCAGGGCGGTACTTCAATGGTTCAAGGACATAAAACTCTTTCCATGTTAGAAGTTATACTCTTTAACGATTAATAAACCATTAAGGTGGCACAACGTTAAGATACAATGATAGTGAAATGGAAGCTTCAGAAAAATATGATGCATTAAAAATAAATGATTTCAATATCAATTACATATTTGGGCTAAAAGCCAAAAATTGTAATTTTTTATGAAAGCTCATTTCTCTTATACAATTGCTTCCTTTTGAATGTCTAAATTTACAGCGAATATGATAGTTTAAGTTAATAAAATACTTTTATGCATAAAATGAGCAAAGTCGAGGAATCAAGTGTGTGTTTCTTTAGCATCTTCCGAAGGAAGCTCCCAAAGCAGCGTCTACAACTGTTCTTACACTACGTGAAACTTTGAGAGTATTCCGTCCCTGACTTGATTCAGCGATTCTATTATGCGTGACTCTCATCCATAGTGATGTTGATTACAATAACAAATAAGTGCCTCCGGTCTGACGCTCGCGTGGGCCCAATCGACATATCGACTTTTGTAATCTTTACTTAAGCTCTACATACTTCGTCCCTTTAAAAGGACTGCGAATAAAAGACTCGTTATAAATTTAGCTTATCCTTTTACAATTAGCATTTTGCCGAACGATTAAAACGAAAGATTTTCTGTTTATAGATCTCGCGACATTTGCCACGACAGCAAATCCTTTTTACAAAATGCTTAAAATGTTCATCGCATTTCATTACCAATGCAGTGCACGCGCTCAAAGGGAGCGGCGAAAAAAGAAAATTAGCATAACGGTTTGAATTCAGTAGTAACAACAAAAAAAAGAAGAAAAAACGAAGGCAGCTTAAAAATAATAAAACTTAGCGGTAATTTACTTCGGGCTTTCAGTTGGACAAACGAAGGCAATGAGTAGGTTCTTTGATGCAGTCAAGCTTCGAGGAGAGAAATTTCTGTAGCGAACCTCAAAGTTGTATAGGCTCCTTTCAAACATTCAGTCAACTTTTCGTAAAAGCTTAATTAGGCGTCGACTTGCTGTAATAGAAAACTAACTGACCACTTCAAATAATCTGCATTGAGCTTGCACGTTGCGCCAAAGTTGATGGGAAATTACTCTTTCAATTTTTCCCAAAGGAATTCTCGTCCGTTATTGCTTTTCGATTTAAATGCGAAACAATTTCATGAAATTCGCAAAGTTAACCAGGATATTGTATAATTCAAAATAAATAAAGTTAAATTATGATTTTTCAATTATTTTAACAATATAAATGGCATTTTATTGCTGCAGCAATAATAGAAGCATCTATTTATCTAAATAACACGCGCAAGAATATTTAAAAAACACGCGAGATTTTATTTGAAATGTCGTTACAAGGCCGAGCCAAAAGACGACGAAGATTGCAACTGTCGACACTTGATTTCCTCTGTTTACCAGGGCTCGCATCTGACGAATCAGTGGCAAAGTAGCAAAACAGTCGCCTACGAGGAATAACGAGGTTTACCCTGGCTGGCCTCCTCCCGCGTTTAAATGTAAAAAGTAAACAAAACTGACGCTCAGTAGGGGGTCGAGAGGACCGAACGAGCCTGTAAAAACGATAACGAAGCTCATCCCTTTTGCTTGGCAAGCACGCGCGTGCGCGCATATGTTTGTTTTTATTATTTATTTGTCGTCGCCTCGCGCGACCTATGACTCCGTGTAGCGCAGTTCGCTTCTGTTTGCAAATCGCGCGAAGCGCAAGCTTGCTCTCTCGCGCCTTTGACTATACGATCAACTGACTGTGCTGCCGCTCACTTTGCCGGTTAAAGGGCGCAAAAAAGAAGCGTTTGCTCATTTTTCCGAGCGTTCGACGTTTTTCCGCTTTGCGCGACCCGATTCGTTAGGCTTTTAAGACTCGGGCCGTTCGCTCCGTGTACCAGCTCTTTGCAATTGCACGTGTAGACTTTGTAATTATCTTTATACTATAAATGTTTTAAGGGGTTACGAGAGATATCAAGGGGAAACCCGAGACTCTTTAGCTTACGAAAGTTAATGTTTGTTGGCATTTTGTTTATTTTTCGTATTAAACGCGTTATACTTAATACATTGATTAATTTTGTCAAATTAAGGAATAGATTAAGCATCACGTGTATGATACAACGTACGCGTATACACCCAAGTCACCGTAGACTGTGATAGATAGCGCAATTGAATACCCATCTATTGGAAATTGAAGGGTGATCCATCAAGACTCTGAATATACTCATTGATTGAGATCCACTTTCGTTGAAAATCTTTATACCTATTCCTTCTCATTAATCTTGTTACACTTTCTACGGTCAATTCAGACTCTATACCATCAGATATTTTATTTATATCAAGTGTTCCTCGTCTTATTTTTTGTAAGTTAGCACAAACACTGATATAAACCATGATACTTTAGGATTTTGTAAAAAAAATTAAAACATCCGAAGTTTGCAACTGAAAATAAGGAACTTATATTGTATACATTAATTTTGAACAATAAAAATGCGTATTACAAATTTATTCAAATACTCTGGTGTAAGAGCAAAGGTCTTAGGTTGGATAACAATAAGAAGAAAAAAAAATTTGTCACCAGAATAAAGAATTAGAGAATTGAAGTCTCCCGGTGGGAAAGAATACATTATTATCTTGACTTTTACCGTTATCTTCGAGTGGCAAGACGTTTTATTTTCCCTTTTCATCCATTTGCCGGATACTCTCCTGCCGAGTCTGCTGTCTCTCCGTAAAAGGTGAGAGAATCTTCAGAGAGAGAGAGAGAGAGGGAGAGAGAGAGAGAGCGGCAGTAGTGCAGCGAGAGATAATTTAAGTCTCGATCAGAATAAAAAGCTTTTCGCGTCATTTACATTCGATTAGACTTCTCTTATTTTCCGGCTCTATCTCCTCACGAGAGTTTCTCTCTTCTTTTAATTCTGTTATCTCTCGAGAGGAGGTCGGGCCACGAGAGAGGCGGAGGGCAAAAAGACCAAAACGAGAGAGGAAGAAAAGGATAGGGCGCCCTCGGGGGTGTGGGAGGGGGGGGGGCAATGGGGGATGGAGCGAGAAGGCGGATAAAGACGGGGAAGAAGGCAGGAACCACGACTGGAGCTCCTGCCGGAAGCTCCCGTCGCTGTCGGTATGTATATACGTGGCGCGTACGACGATGCCACTCCTCAAGAGAGAGAGAGAGAGAGAGGGAACGAGGACAATGACGAGGAGGAGGATGACTTGCTTACTCGGGACGCAACGCGGCTGACTCTTCTTACAGTCGGCGTGGCCCGATTGAAAACGAAATGGAAGATATCGGAATCCTTTCGTCCGTGTAAAGGCTTCTTGCGAGCAAATGCAAATTGAACCGCCGATAGAACGAATTGGACCGGGCACCTCCTGTCCGCCTTCTACCCTCGTCTACCTCAAGGACAAATATTGAAGGAAAGTCGCTTATTTTCCTCCGCGCTCCCTCGTGTTGTTCTATCTCATCATTTTATTGTCCCCCGCCTTTGAATGAATTTTCATTGATTATTTAATATCGGTCGCTACGTACCGCCGCTATTCCATCAGGCTGGCTCCACGTTATGTGATTCCAGCATATATTTATTATGTGTTCTTTTTCGTAAAGACATTCAATCGAAATTTAAGTAAAAGTTAAGAATAAAAATACATTTAGATTCGTATGTCCAATCTCTCTTACTTGGGATAAGCTGAAAATCCCATGCCCGAAGACTACAATCCGTTTTTACCATGGTGCACGACGAGAGAGGTGAAAATTGGAAATCGGTTTGCGCTTACTACCCAGATATGCTGCAGATTGGTATCGATATTTCAAGAGGGGATTCTATTGTAATCCCCACGTGAGTTCTATGCGTGCATTGACTCAGTTCGTATATTTGTTTGGTTTATTCGTTGTTCATGTTAGCGTGTTAATAAATCTTATTGGTCAGTTTTTTTTTCAACCCGTTCCATCCGGCATGTCACGTAACGAACAAATATTAGAATTTAATACTGTACAATTGCCATTACTGTAAAATTTTACAATAGATAGAATGCGATTTTTATTTTTATATTGATAGCAAGTAATGTGACTTGATAAAAAGATTGTAAGTAATAAGAAGAGATTATTTAAATATTATAAAATCGCTATATAAGTATATACTAAAAGTTTACTTGCCAATAGAACTGTATACTTTTTTACATCTTGTTTACAAAAAATATCTCTCACCTGAAAAACATTTCAGTAAATTAATACAATTTATAGAAAAATAATAATAGTAGATATACATTTAATGATAAATACAAAACTATTAAAGTTTTTTTGTATTATCCTTAAATTAACAAAAACCATCTTAAATTTTGTGGTAATGTGTAAACCTTAGGCTCTTACACATTTAAACTTAAATTAACGTAAAAAAAGAAAATTTTATTTATTAACTAATATAAAAACTATTTCTTAAATTGTTACGATGCAGTCTGAATATAACAAAAATGTTTTTTGTCATTTCTAATTTCTGTTTCCACGAGTTCCGCAAAAGAAAAAACGAGGATTTCCGGTTTTTGACCGCCAAAAGCCCGAAGGCGTAACGAACTTTGACGAACTGACTCGGTTATGACTTCGCTCGCCGGTGCGATTACTATAATTACGCGGCAACGTGGTGGCTATTAATGGCGCAGGCTATCTTATTGCGGGATCTAATTGCACTACCGAACTTCGCCCAAGGGACTCGTTTTGGTTCTTTTTTTTATTCATCTTGTGAAGAAGGAGCTTCTTCCTTACGTCTCTTTTTTTCTTTTTTTTTTAATTCTCCCTTCCATATTCCAATTTAAGATGTTTGAACTCCAAGACTGTTTTGCTTGATATTTCGAATTTGCATAAAATTCATGATTTAAGAGTGAAATTTCACACTTGCAAAATATGCGGCCGTAATTTATATCTTGATCAAATTTGATTTTTATACGCGTTATAGTTGCAAGCAGTTTTTAAATATTTACATTTTCAAGATATTATATTTATAAAATTAATCGATCAAACTTAACGACTTTACTTTCTTGCTATAACAATACAAATTAATGTTCCAATAAAGATAATGTAGTGATAATAATGAAACAACAAATCTGTTGAAAAATAAATTTATGTTATTATTACACGTGCAAAATTTGTATTTTAAATACTATCAACGTTTCATCAATAACCAGCGCTCTTTTAGCCTCTTATTTTTTTCCAATAAGAAAAGGAGCGATCTGAATTAACGGTGCGGTGTGTTAGGTCACGCGTTTCCCAGAACTCATTCCGGGGAATGCCGAAAAAAGGAAAAAGTGGTTCGATGACTTCGGATGTCAGTAATGCAGGTCTTCTCAGATATCTTAAGCGCAATTATTGGGAACCCGATTATCCGGTAGGATTACTGCAATTGCGAGTAAATCGCCTCTTCTCCTCTTTATCCTTTCTACGCTTCCTGAGGGACATTGATATTCAACTAGGAGTGTGCCGTAGTAATTTATCGTATCCTGGCGTAACTTCGACCTTTAGTGCCATCTTCCCTGTTGTTCTACTTCCATGGTTTTATCTCATTTTTTTCATTTGCGCAGTTTAAACTTCCAACTGTTGCGAATAAAAATGATGAAAAAGAAAATAAATTATTATTCATCCGTAGACATTATTTTACATATTTCTTCTCTAATAATATTTAGATAGAATATAAAATTACAATTTTTAAGTTTGATTTTTTTTCTCATTTACAATGGTTTTGTTCCTCGTAGTTGTCTTTTTATATACAAGTAAAATTTTATTCTACATCAATCGTCAGAAAACATCAACTCAATTTCTCTTAGCGATTTATTTTTTGTATTTGGCACTATGAAGTAAAGAACAATTGATCCAGTTATCGTAAGTATTCCATATAAAAGAAACGTACCCGAAGGTTGTAAAACTTCAAGTAACCGGGGATTCATTTTAACAATGATGAAACAAAGTACGTAATTGTAACTGGAAACTATTCCCAATGCAACCTCTTTTCCAGAAACTGGAAGAAGTTCGGCACAAAATGTCCATGGTAAAGGACCAAGACCCATAATGACTGTCGATTCAAATGACAGGAGTAAAAGCAAAGCCGACCATGGGGTCCAAATTTCAAAATGTAAAAATACGAATAACAAAAGCAAACAAGTTGAGCAGCCAAAGGCAGAAAATAGTAAAAGTGCCCTTGAACTAAAGCGTCTGCTACAAAGTGCTAACATTATTGCAAAAAATAAGCGAACACTGTCTAGAGATAACGTAGGGATATAAGCATTGTCGGGCCCTACGATGTCGCTAAATATTTGTATACAATAAAACGTAACAGCAGCCATGCCACTCACTTCAGTAACCGTAAATATCGTAGCAATAATAGCCAAGGGTTTCAAAAGTCTAGGCGTGAAAAACTTTTTTTTCCTATTGTCGTCACACTTAACTTTCTGCACAAACTCACTCGTTATTCCAGCATACGTAGATTTCAGTTCGTCAAAATCATGAACTCCCCGAAAAAATATCCAAGAACTTACGGCTTTTTGCACTTTGTTTTTGTTAAGTAACCATATTGGGCTTTCTGGCACTTTGTAATTTAAAAATAATGTAACTACGCCTAGTACGCCACCCAAAAAGGCGATAGTTCTCCAATGAAACCACACTCCCAAAGCATGACTTACTTCCGTGCCAATGCAAAAGAAACTTGCCAGAGATACATTCAAAGTCATTCGAAGCTCCGGAAGAGAACATTCTGCTTGATAAATGGCTATTAGACCAGACAGAATACCTATGCATAAGCCACACAAACTCCTGCCAATTATGATATGATACGTGTTGGACGCAAACGCTATTTGCAACCACGTCATTGTGAATAATAATACTGTTGAAAATAAAATAGGCTTCCGACCAACTATTTTACTAAAAAGTACAACGATCCAGCCGCCTGGACACATTAAAAGTACCATTAACGATGCTATCCACGATTGAATCTCTGTAGAGGTTATGGTAATATTTGGTTTCTTGAACAATTCACCATTTTCGACCCTTATTAGCCGTGCATTCTTATCAGCTGATGGATTTAATTGTTGAAGTAAAACGGCACTGTGGCCATAAGCCACTCCCATGAGTACGGATACTAAAATAAAACTGAGTGACGTAATGCCTTGATGAACGTATACTTTAAATTTGCTAGTATTTTTAATATCAGTCCTATCGGTAGCATTTTCTATTAGTATCAGTAATTTTTCCGATGGGTTGTCTAAAACATAATTTAAAATCCGTTATTTTTTTACCGATAATTTATTAATTATTTGGATGTTTTAAAATCTTAAGTGTTGTATTACATTGTATTGTTTAACCTACCTGTCATACTTTCTTCTAGTAATTAACTTTCGCGCGCGTGCAGTTTGACTAAATCAATCACACAATTAGGAATAGACAAAAGTGACTTATCTACGAATGGCTTATCATTTTTTGACATATTGGACTTCAGATAAGAGATAATTTATTGCTCATTATAATAAAATTGTGCAATAATTAAGACGTTTATCTCACAACGTAAGCTCAAATCGTTTTTAAATCTTCTATAGGTTGTTGAAAAATGTTTTATACTGTGATCAATAACAGAATAGAAAAATTCATTTTCTTATGGACTGCATATCGAATTAATAATTGTAATAATTTTTGAGTAAAGTTTATACTAAACCTTTAAGGTAGTTAAAAACTGTTGTACTTTGCGCCCTTATTTTTCTTATTACTATTATTCAATGCGTACATCTCCATGGTTTGACCTACAGTCAATTTGTAAATAAACACTCTGCTATTCCCATAACTGTGCGTGTAGTCAATAAAGAGTGTAGTTCAACGTTATACTGTCGTGGCCATAAGTCTCGCTAATGCAATCTTCTTCAGGAAATTTCTTCTAATTTACAATATTGACGAAGAAAAGCCGAACTACGGCGGTCAAAATGCGATACGACAGTGTGCCTCCCGCAGTAACAATAGCCGTATGCTAGTTTACTCAATTAGGTTCAGAATTTATTATTGAGCCAGTGCCAGATTACGGCTGTTTGAGATGATACGCGCCGACGTAGCCGTACGCACAAGCGCGCATATACGCAAAACTCGTACATCACATTTAATCGTTGAATATGGAACAGACGGTTTCGGTTTCACGCGTATATAGCATGAATATTTAGAGCCAGTAATTACGTGTGCCTTAACTATCGCTGACACGTAGTGCAAACGTCTACTTCCACACCTGGACACCGTGCAAAAGGCTAGCCCGGGCTAGTTTTTTAATTCGAAAACCCGACAAGTTGATATTGCATTAGCAATCCCGATTTAATACTAAATAAACTGCCGCTGATCATCTCGTTTTTGAATATTCAGAATTTACTTGATTAATAATGCTGCATTTTAATAAAATACTAAGTTAAAATTGAAGGGTTAAATTCTACAGCAACTGATTTTTAATTTATTGAGATGATTACGTGTTGCGTAATTTAATACTGATAACAGGTTGTATTTCAAATATGAGGACAGATCTAAGATGCTTATCAATGTAAACATCTTAAATCGCTACACGTAATTTTCAATTAATTAGCAAAACTTGTTATCACCCATAGTTTATCTACTCTTTTCTAAGTTATTAACAGCAGCATTAAATATATGTATTTTATTATAACACTGTTTGAAACGTTCACTAATAAATGTAAATTTTTTTCATCATTCGCTACGCTATAAAATGCCTCATGTCTAATATTATGCAAGAAAGAACAATATATTTTAAAATCATTCCAAAAAAATCGTATAGAGATAGTGTTAAAAAATACGAGGTTTTCAATGTTCAGGTCAGAAAGATTATAAGACGCATAAAAAGAAGTTTTATACTGGTACACGCGGACGCGTATACGAGGCAAACTCTCGTCGCGCGACTGTAAATAATAACAAGAGATTTTTATTGGTAATAATATTTTACGCGAAACGATTTAAGGGCGAAGGAGAGGGCCCCGATGGGCCGCAAAAAAGGTAAGGAGCATGTAGCATAGCGGCCAGTGCAGCGCTGCTTGTCGCAACTCCGTGCGATGCCAAGCTGTCGGAGTATCTACCCAGACTTTATGTATACACATACGTATATACATGTATACGTGGGCCGACCGAAAGACTATTTTTCGCGCTTCGAGTACGAGAAGGAGCGGGGAGAGGAGAGGGAGGGATACGAAAGAATGGAATCGCCGTTCTTGGCCAGTTTCTCTTTGGAGCCGTGCGATCGGAATGAAAAGAAAAATATTATATTGCTGCCCCTCAGCAAATTCACTTTTTCTCCCTGCTCTTCTCCTCTTGTCTCCCACCGCCAGCGCGATCTCATGATGCTGCAGCTTTATCGCTTTATCTTTGTCTTCTTCCCGGCGTTTGCACGCGAACAAATAGTTTTTTTTTATTTTTCTTTGGGGGTAGAAGACTGGTCATAATGAAGTGACGAACGATTTATTTTCGAATGAAAATTTTTATTTTTAGTACTACGTCTGCTATACTTTTTATGATTACGAAAATATCTTGATGCCAGAATAATTAATGTGGAAATAAGTCAACAACAAAGTAAAAGAATAATTTTTTTTTAAGATGTTGAATTTAATTATTCGAGTAGCTTGTTTTTAAATAATTTAAAGTAACAATATTTAACCGTCAAACAAATCTGTCGTACAGTTTGTAACAGAAACGAACCAAGTAGTTGGCTGAGAAGTCTGTGTAGAAGCTCATACGTGTTCAAAATCTAGATTCAGTTGTTCGAGTTAAATTCTCAACGTTACAAACTTGAGGGTTGTAAATCCCTCTCGTAAACTCGCCGCAAACACTTCTATCAGACAATCAAAGTAACTTCCCATCCTGATAGACAGGGTAATTCAAAGGACATTGGCGTCTAAAGTAACAAATTCGATTATCTCGTAAATTTATCGTTTTTACGGCGATCTAAATTTAAATTACCGAAGTAAGACTTGCTGAAACTATCTTCTAAAGAAACATGTATTACTAGCTCAGAAAGCAGGCAAATCAGAAGAAGAAATTTAATATTGAAATTTTGTAAAGTCAACATCCAAACGTGGCGTTTCGATAAGCTTAAGCTTCTAAAACATACATAAATGGGCAAGCAAAAGGAGTTTACATACACTCGAGGTAGAAGTCAGAACACGTCCGCATTTGACCACATGGCCAATTCGATAGTTTTGCGGGCTTGTCGTTCTTCGGGTTACATACTGGAGAGCAATCGTCGCCGGTGGTTCAGCGGACTTGTCGTTTTTTAAATGAATTCTAGTCACGTTTTGCCTCGGTACATTTATAAAATTGAAGAATATTTTACTCGAGAATTGTTTAATCAACAACTGCAACTTATTCGAGCAACGTTGTGAGAATGGAAACTTGAAAATATTCTTTGATGTATTATTGAACAAATGTCATCTGAAAATTTGATAAAATTAAACGTTTCAATGCAATTTATTGATGCTTAACTAGATTTACCATATTTCATCATTTGTTTTGTAAACTATTTTTAAGAATATATCTTTTGTGCCGAGCTTTTGCGCACTATAAACGGGCAAGCCACATAGACTCGTATTTTTATTTCTCGCTCTTCCTCGTAGTTTACCGCAAGATCGGTCGCGTCTTTGCAAGTACTCCCACAACGACGCCGAGAAAAGAAACTTAAATCGTAAAAGTTTAATGAGGTTATACGGCATTCAAGCGTACTTTGTGCACACGTCAATTTATATAGACACTTCACGGTTAGGATATAAAAATCTTCGATACTTTATTGAGAGCCGAAATATTTTCTAGTATGCAAAAGGGAAGTTTAATCGAAATAAATTTCGTTCTTTCGTATCGTATTTATAAGATATCCACAACATTTTTAAACAATTAATGTCGTTTGAAGGATAATGTTTTGCTTTTGGATAAGAAGATTTGAGTAAAACAAGATTTTTAGCTTATTATTCATGGTGAATTTGCATAATAATATTACAGAATGAATAAATTACGACTCTCAATCTGAATGACTTATTAATTGGTCAAACGAAAAACAAAATGTACATATTCATCAGATGGTACTTCAATAATCGGGGAAAAAACTAGTAAAAATTTCTGGCTTGAAATGAAAAAAGCTTATTTCCAAGGAAACTCTAATTCAGCCGACTTTTCTCTGACAGAGGAAGTTCGCATAAAAGTTTGCTAGACCGACGGGTATAAGTCAGCGAGTAAAGTTGTTCGAGTTCAAGACGGTGAGAATTCTTCGATATTGCTCCTTTAATGAAGCTTGAAACATTCGTCGATTTTCGTTAAAGAGAGAAGTCAAGAGGCCAGAGGGAGGGAGAGAGAGAGAGAGAGAGAGAGAGAGAGAGAGAGAGAGAAGCAGCAAAGAACAAGTCGAAATGAAAGTATGCCACGAAGTGGTCTATTCATTCGCCTCATTACTGACAAGGGCTTTTTAAAGTAATGTTAATAAGAAAATAAGATAACTCTTATTATGACTATATTTTACTGGTACTTAATCATTTTGTTGGGAAAGAGCAAAAAATGCTTAAGTACACGAGGTTATCGTTTTTAAATATTTGCTCATGTATATTTATCGAGAAATGTTCAAATTGAAATAATCTGTTAGTAAAAGTAAACATTCATCACAAAAATTGCTAACACATTAATGTCACATGTATATTCTAATAAATTAAAAAAAAATTTGTTATCACACAAATTTAGGTCAAGAAATCAAATAACTTGAAAAGTTATTTTTTATATCACAATTTTTAAATTTTGATTTATTATACTGAATAAAAATTACAAACAAACTATAACAATTTACATTACAAAAGTTATTTGTAATTATTTATTTTCAAAATAATTATTTTGTGTTGTTTTCTAATCTGCGAACTCTCTTACCCCAAGAATCTAAATGACCGATAGATTCTCACAGGTCCTGTGGCGCAACGGATAACGCGTCTGACTACGGATCAGAAGATTCCAGGTTCGAATCCTGGCAGGATCGATATTTTTTTTTTAATTTGAATTATTATTATTAACGTTTTATTTAACGTCTAGTTGCTTAAACATTTATTTTTTAAATATTTTATTTATAATATATAAATGTTTTTGCAAAAATTTAATTTTTAAAATATAAGTTAGAGTATAAGTTAATTATTTCTTTTTTTTTGCTAATAATATTTAAAATAAGAAATTTAGTATAAAATTGTTATGATTAATTTTATAATTTGTTAAAAGTTAAAAATTTTGTTTAAGTAATGTTAACAATATGAAGAATGGTTTATAAATTTAATGAAATTTTGTTTAAATGTAACTAAAATAGTAAACTTTATAAATTTGGCGTATTAAAACATTTATTTAAACAAATCGTACTTATCTTCTCAGTAATAAATTTTACAAGAATTCAATACGCATAACATCACAAACAAAGCTACGACAATGTATTCGACATCAGTGACACTTCTTAAATGTCTCCCGCGGAATGATCATCGATTTGCATACAAACGAGAGAGTGTTTTATGTGACTGTAGTGGAGCCAGACTGCTGCGGTACAAGCAATAACACGGAAGTCTATATAGAAGGTACATGCATATACTAGAATATTTTAAAGGGAACGATGTAATGTTTAGAGGAAAATACGTTGAATAAATAATATTTACAACGAGTATACAGCATATTTCAGTTTCTTTCTTTCTTTCTGTTAAATTTAGACTTTTATTTTAAAATTGTTGGTTATTTTTAGGAATTCTTTTATCAATGAGTTATCATTTAGTTATATTTAGCTTATAGTCAGTTAAACATAATATTATTTTCTCGTGAGATTTTCATAAAGTTTCTAAATGTTTCGATGTAATTTCAACAAGTTATGCAACTAAAAATTTAACAGAAAAGTTTAATTATTTAAACTTCGGTTATTAAATCATTGCGTGACGATCTTATTTTTATGTAAATTCAACGATTTCCGAGGATCCCGATAATGATTAAATTAGTGCTCGCTTATCTTAAGTGTTCATATCGTAGCCTGTAGCTGTCGTGCATTTATGCGAGAACATTAAATTTTGGCTATATAATTAGTGCGATGTTTTGAGCACATGAAAAAAAAATAGAAAACGCCAGTAAAAATGAATATAGATTTATAAATAAACTTTCAGGATGTGTAGTTTGATTAAATGTAGCATAAAGTGCGAAATAACACAATAACTGCAGTTCCGTTATACTTATTTTGTAACATTTTTGTATTAAAAATTTCCTCGATAAAAATAAATGTATAAGAAATAAAATGGAAGGGTTTTCTAAATTAAACTACACTTATTTTAAAATAAACTGCTTATTTTAAAATTGACTTTCTAGCTTTGGTGAAGATATAATTCAAGATCTCATAGAAAACATTCGACTTTAATTAAGTTGAGTTTTAGCAAGTGAAAAAAAAACGAAAAAAACCTATATATATATACATATATGAATTTTCCAAGAAGTATTTCTGTTGAGGCGAAGGAGAAGAGTAAACAAACTAAGAAAATGAACTAGTTAATTTTTCATTTCCCGTTGGACTCATAGAAAAGTCTCGGGTCATTGAAAGATCTAGCGACGTGATTCTGGTTAAAAAACGTGGCAATATCGAGGAGAATCGCGAGGCGACTCAAAATATCGTGAGGCGACAAAGAAAGAGAGATGGAGGGAGAGAAGAAGAGAGAGACAGACAGACAGAGACGATTTCAACCGGCGAGGCCTTAATTGGCCGAGTCTACTCGAGGCTCGAGAGAGAGACGAGCCCCGAGTCGTGCTTACTCTTTCTCTCTCTCTCTCTCTCTTTTCACGTATAGCCTTCCTCTTCTGATTCTCCTCCTCCTCCTCCTCTTCTTTTTTTTCCATCTTCTTCCTCCCTCGCAGCCGAAACTCTGCAGTAGGTCGTTAATCTCGAGACCGGCTCGTTGATTAATGCGTGCTCTTTCGTGCAATCTTGCAATGCTTCGGGCAAATACGGCCCCGCACAGAGAGAAAGAGAGAGGAAGGGAGAGAGAGGGGCTGAGGAAGAAAGAGGGAGCAAGATAGGTTAAAGCAGTGCGAGGGAGGCCAAGGAGCGAGGAGGATTTCGCTCCTGCTTTTGCTGCCTCTGCAGCAATGGAAACCGTTTCTTCGGTTGGCCAGCCGGTAAGATTCCAAAGAAACTGCACGAGCGGAGATCCAGACAGACAGAGAAACTTTTAGATACTTATTCGCGGCGAAGAATTGATTATTTTCTTTAAACCTGCATTATTTTTGCTTCGTTGTCTCCATTTATTTTCAGAAACGAGCGATTAGGAAAACCAATTAATCACCAAACGACATTATTCCAATTTTCCAATATCTTAATAGTATAAAAATGTCTCGTTAATTGACAAATCAACGTTTGCAAAATTGCAAGTTATTTAACAACCTTTGATCATGTACTACTCCCTTACGCATTTGGATAATTAACGAAAGGGCCTCGCATGACAATAATCATTTATCTTGTTAAACAATGTATCTTAATTCTTAGGCGCTAATCTGACAAGTTCGGTTTTAACAGGTCAGAATTAATGCGTCTTGATTGTCTCTCATTTAGTGTCACGAAACGCGCTAAATCATTAAGCGTCTCGGGCTGGTGGAGGAGCATGGGCGAGAGACAAGCGCGAGCAAGCGAGCGAAGGTACGCCGGTGAGCGTAAAAGCAATAAGCTCATAATCTTCCGACGTAAAATCCTTATCCCTACTCGCTCCAGACACATCACGTACTTTTAATGTAGCTTCTGGCGTTTATTACATCCAGCTTGACATATTGCCAGTCATTGTAATGCCGCCAACGTAACTTCTTTCATTTCGTTCTTTCTATTTGCAGAGGTGGCGTCTCCGTCTTCCATCTCTTTGGTCACAAGCTGAAGAAAAAGTTTACAAGCGCACACATACACGCCAGGGTTATACCTTCTTGTTTTTATATTGCGGTGAAGCTTAATATCAGTGAGCAAAGTGAAAAAAAGAAGCGTAAAGTTATAATTAAATAACGGGCTTTTTTTAAAAATATTCCTCTTGATCCTTTGAATTTTATAATAAACTGGACTTTAATGCACTATAAACTTGGCGACGAATCGTAATCCGAGAATAATACAAATAATTTGGATTTTATTTTTAATAACGATCCTCGATTTTTCATGGATTTTTAAACGTTCGAATTTCATCTCTTTAGTTCCGTGTACTAAATGGCTATTTTGTCATCAGTCGATAAAAAAAAAATAATAATAAACTTAATGCACCACATCGCTTGATATCGTCACTTGATCATCGTCAATTAGCAATTTTCCGCATATTCACCTGTAAATCAATGCCGAATCCTTTTGTTTTTTTTGTCATAATCACTCACAGGCCTAGGTGTATGCTCCTGGCAATTAATTCTTCTTTTCCGCTAACACAAACGTTTCGCGCGTTAATGATAGCAGCATAAGATGAATCGACGAGCGCAGAGAGAACGGGTAAAGGAGCAGGCGTGGGCTGCTCGAGCCTGTAGATATACAAAGGCAAAGCAAACGAATGGGGTGAGCAGGTAGAAGGGGAGAAAGAGAAGTGGCGCGCGAGAGATAGCGCGCACGGCGAGCCGCTACTACACTCCAGAGCGAAGTACAGGGAAGAAGAGACGTTACGCGCCCGGGCGCAAGATATAACCCGGCCGGTGACTGTCGGGGGGGGAGGGGGGCTATGGCTACCGAGCGCGAGCCACGTCGGATAAGCTAACAAATGTCCCCAATGAATAATAATAAGACTCCCGGTCCAATTTGTAATGCAGCGGCATCGGCCACCCGACGTCTCCCGGACCGCTGTAATTTATATACGCGCCTACCGCGCGCGTGAGCACGGCCAGACCGCTGCTGCGGCTTCAGCTAGTCTCCGGCGCGGCTATACCCTCGGCAAAGCTACTATCCGCTTATGGCTGCTCCGCGCGGATAGCCTATCGGCCATAATGCGTTACTCTTTCTTTTTTTTTTCCTCTTTCCTGGATTTAAAACGACACCTATCTACCGTCGTTCGCATTATACGGACGACGCACACGCACGTGTACATCGGAATTAGAAACTCGCTGGCTTTTCTGCGACTTCACCATCAAAGTTGTTCGTTTTATTCTTTTTTTACGGCAAATTTTGGCTTTCTCGTTTCTCTGCTGCAGAGGGATTAGCGTACATTCGGATTTTGCTTCATAAGCTTGTTTTTAAAATTTTAATGCTCAGTTACGTATTTTACCAAAGATTATCTACCTTTTTAAAAATTTATTTCATTTGGTTTTTCAAGTATTTCGACTTTGACATCTGCGGATTAAGAGTATTCGTGAAATGCATCTCTTCTTTATGTTTTAAAATATTTAGCAACCTGACGGAATTTGTGTTTACAGACATTTTTAAGAAAATTTTTAAAAACTGTGGTTGTTTATCTTAAAATTTATCACAATTACATTTATTAATACTGTTTAACTAAAGACTTCAATCAGCCTCACTACTACCAATAATATTGTAGCAAATCATAATCAAGTAGTGATTTTTACTTGTATATTTTTATCGGTGTAAGGGTAAAAGACGTAATGGTGTGTCCATAGCCGCTTGTTGCTTCGTAATGGAAACATTAGCATTCTGTATGATTTTATGTACGACATGTCTTTCGATTTAAAGAGAGACGTATTAATAGAAATTGAGTTACGTGTACAGTAATGTGGCTCTTTTTCATCTGTATTTTACATATGAATACCCAAAGGGTTACAAGCTTGGCGAACAGTTGCGAGATGCGGTTAGTTTCAATAGAATAACACAATGTACGATATGGGATTTATGAATTAGTTTGCTAATATTCTCATTCGTCAATACATGTTTGTACAAATACACATTTGCAATTAATTTATAAAAATCGTATTTTTATGGCCAAAAATTAGCTCAAAGAGAGATCTCAATGCTTAAGCGAGGTGTATTTTTAAATCTAAAATTGTTCATGGCAAAGTAAAGAATCGCGATTTTTCGCTAAAAAACGAATAAATGAATTTTCCAAAGGCTACATTTTATTTGACGTTATTGCGCACAAGATTTCACGGGCGTCAAATTTGCATTTTATAAGGGGACCAAGAGTGTTTTGAATTAGGACGGTATAATGGAGATATAAAATGTACCCATTTTCTCCGTCAGCTGCTGGTTATCTGATGTAGCAAAATGAAGATCTGTCACTATATTACGATTTTATAGAAAGTAATAAATTTTAGATCAGCTTTTATTAAAGCAGTAAAAGATGTTTCTGAAAAAATATTACACTTGTACAGTACAATAGAGTCTTCCGGAGATAAAAATTATTTTAACGTGTAAAAAAGGAGAAGATTCTTTCTTAAAATAGCTTTATAAAAAAACAAAAGAAAAAGAAAAAGCCATTACTTCGAAATAAGATGAAACAATTCAAAATTTAATCAGGTGAAACTATGTAAAACACAAGTAAAATAAACGCAGGAAATAACTTGAAATCTTAAACAAAGTATTAAAGAAGATACTGCAATACTTTGATTAAATCATCAATGTAGTTTGTTGAAATAGTTCAGAGGATAATTTTCAAATAATTTCCATTAGTAAAAGGGTAATATGCGGGTATAAAAGGTAAGCTTGCGGAAAATTTATGGATTTCAAAGAGCAGTACTATAAAATGCTGTAAATGGAAACCTTTTAGAGAAAAAAGCTTTTCTAGACACAACTCAAAACGTTACTCCCTGCTTGCTAGCTAGATTATTAACAGCGGAAAATCCAGTGCGCGCTTATCTGTTGATCCAGTGCAAAACTAGACATTACAGACATAATAATTTCTGTATTAGTATTCTTATTTATAAATTGTGCTATTTTAGGAGATTTTTTTATTTTATTAATTCAAAAAGTAATATAAGGAATTTTCAAAAGATTTCCATGAGATTTATGGGTTACATAAAAACTCAAGATCCCAAGTCAAGCAGCTGCCTTATCATAAGCAGCGTAGCGTCGATCTGGCGAAGCTCCCTTGACGTTTTTTTGTTCTGCCGCACCTCAGCAATATACGCGCGAGCTTCTCCTTCGTATACAGCTCGGCTCCTCTCTTGGCGCTACTCGGCCGCAATTTATGCATCTATCGTTTCCGTTCGGTAATGCGAGGATGCATATATATCGTAGGGAGGCTTCTCTCTCGGTTATACGCGTGGGCACCAAAGTATGCGCCGCTTTGCTAAGGAATAGTTTTGCGAGCTTATTTCTCAGGCGCTTTCTGACTACCCTAGCCCTCACTCCCCCCCTTCTCTCAATAGCCATTGTTCGTAGACACTGTACAGAGCTGCCGTTCCCTCGCGCATTTACTAGCCATGTGTATGATGCTTGTGTTATTGAAAAATTCTCAAAGTTTTTGCCGACACATTGAAAGTGTGATTTATAGTCAATGAAGACAATACGAACGACCGATAAGTTGGCTTAGTATACTACGATAAAGCTTATTGCATTTTGTCGAATGATTTTTTTTTTATTATTAATAAATTGAACTGATTTCATTTCACCTGAATAAGTTGAAAAATTTTAAAGGTGGTAGATTTTGAAATGAAAAAAAAAATAACATGCAAAACGTACGCTACAATAACGTTATAAACAATATTTCAACAACAATCTCCATCTAAACCGAAACATATCAATTATTGCCAGGGACGAACAAGAAAATAGCTTAGAAATTGCTCGGCCAACGGCAATAACAACTTTTCGTCACGATCTAACGAGATATTTCAAGCAAGCCCATAATTTAGGCCGATTATCAGGGAGGTGTCCAGGCGTATCTCGAGCAAGCTCTCGGGGTCGTTAAAAAGCTAGGACTCGGCGCGTGCGGCCGCTGGCAAAAGCCTTGCGCCCGGCAATATTTCCCCGCGATATCTAAGCGCGAAAGAGCAGCTGGCCCCGCCGTGCGCGCATGTCACGAGCCCTTGGCACAAGTCGCCGATGCGATAGCCTCGATGGAGCTCGACTCTACAGTGGGGGGGGGGGGGGACAGTACAGCTTTCGGAAATTTCAAATTTTCCCCCGGGACTTCCGGCGTTTCCGAGAGCCAGCATTTGCACACAGCCGAGATTTCATCTAGGCGCCAGCGCTGCTACACTCTTGGGAGAAAGAGAGAGAGAGAGAGAGAGAGAGAGAGAGAGAGAGAGAGAGAGAGAGAGAGAGAGAGAGAGAGAGAGAGAGAGAGAGAGAGAGAGAGAGAG
>JAPYYQ010001459.1:0-34887 GCA_030522585.1 Anagyrus pseudococci
AAAATAGGGGTATTTTTTTTTTACAAAAAGACACGGTTCAGATAGTTAGATGGATGCTATCTCGCCTAGATTCGGCTCAGGATTTAATGGGTTAATACAATGTATAGCTTATCATTACCGCATGTTAGTTTCTTTATTTCAATTAATCATTAATTGAATCATGCTTTTGATAAATCTGTTTTTGATTTACAAAAAACCTTACTGGCCCCATAAGATCAATTAATAAGAAGACAACATTTATTATGCGATTGGATAATAAAGTCCTTGTGTACATTTTGAAGACTATAGTTTTATGATTAAAGTCGAGTTGTAAACTACATATATCTGTATAAATTATTATGAAATTATTCAACTTTATAAATAAATTAAATAATCAATATTTTTACACTAAAGATGTATTTATATTATACTAGGGGGGGGGGGTACCCCCTGCTCGCTCCGCTCGCCAACCCCCGGTGTTCGAATAGCTTTCGTGAACTGAAGTTAAACGTAAATTTTACAAAACACAATCGTTTTAATGATTGTGTTTTGTAAAATTTACGTTAACATAATTCAGTTAACGCAAGCATCCGACGCAGACACAAGTCCGCAGTACACCATGGTTCCGTCCATAAGATCTATGCGAGATGTCCTTTACTACTTCTCCATCAAAGAAACCTACAACAAGGTTATATTTATTTCTAAGTGCCACCAGCGACGAATGTATTGGGTGCCGCCCACAAAAATGTGCACTACATGCCGTAGGCGGCTTAACATGCGCCCACCGTACGTCTGCTTTCCAAAGATTATAAATCTTTAAGTTTACGGATTTATTTTTACACGTAAGTAGATAGAAAATTATTTAAAAAGTCACATTATATATAAAAAACAAAATTACAATAGTAATTGTTTTGCATATTTAAAAATGTTTATTTTTTACAGGTCTATATGATGATTGTAATGTTTCCTATTGTTAGTATTCTTCTTTATGTTACCAGCCTTCCTTAAGTTGATGCCAAATACAATATTACTATTTATTGTTCTTTCTCAGATAACTGGACTGTTTCAAATGTAACCATTTTCTTTACAAAATTTATGTATGTAGAAAATTCTCTATTGAGGAGTACCGATTGAGGAGTCTTTCTCATTGCTGAGGAGTACCGAGTGAGGAGTCTTTCTCATTGCTGAGGAGTAACGCGAGGAGTCTTTCTTATTGCTGAGGAGTCTCGTGAGGAGTCTTCACTTTTTATGTTTTTTTTTCAAAATGTCGATGCTCCTCAAATGAGGAGTATCACTATTTTTTTTCATAAAATGATGTCACTCCTCAAATCAATAAATTACGTTTTCCTTTATATTTTCCTTATATTACAGCATTTTATCCCTTTTTTTTAGTAATACACTTTTTATAAAATGTTGATACTCCTCAATTGAGGAGCATTAACATTTTGCACAAAAAAAATAGTGATACTCCTCAATTGAGGAGCGGTTTTTTTTAAGTCGGTAGCGCCGGTGGGGCAATTTCTTTTATGATATAGAGAGATACTGAACGCCTTTATGCAAACGACGCAAGTTCGCTCGAAACATTTGATTGTTCATAGCCATTTCAAGAGTCATATATAAACTGTACGGCAACTCAGCCACTTGCGGGATTAACAAAAAATAATAAATTCACATATGTCAGTTGGTAAGGTAGGAAAACAAAATTTAAGATATCGTCGGTGCTAGCGAAGACTATCCCATTTCAGACTGTAGCGAAGACTATCCCATTTGGCGATCTCCTAGCGAAGACTCCCATTTCGCGACGCTCGCAGCGAAGACTATCCCATTTCGCAATTGTTTTTTAAAATCTATATATATCATTAATAAGTTGGTAAATTTAATTTTTTTTCCCGACAATATTAATCCTTACAACTTAATGAACAAGATGCACCTTTGAAAATTCCAAAAAAGCTACCGATATTGTTGATTGATGTAAAAATGTTAATGATATGTAAAAATCCGTTTATTTACATATTTGTTTTAAGTGATTCACTACTTTGATTTAACTCTTTGGATTACAAAATTTTGATGAGATATTGACTATTATAAAAAAATTGTCTTTAAGAAAAGTTGTGAATAATCATTAGATAAACAAATTATCTAATTACAATAATTTAAGTTTTGTCCCGCTTCAAGTGGTCAACAACTTTTTTTATAAAAAGGCTTAAAAAATACCTCAAACTTGGATTGTTATATCCAATTATTATAGCCCAGGTTTTGTCCTTATCATACTTATTATAACTAATAATACCAAAATAAATGTATAGATTTTTCTGTTCTCCAGTGTATTCGGACTATACGAACAATATAGCGCGATTTTTACTGCAACTTTTTTTGAATTCTTCCAAAGACTTTTCTTTCAGTGCAAGACTAAACAAAAATGAAAAATTTTATTCGATAGCCTATATACTAAGCTCTCTTTTTCTCTCTTCCATCGAAGATCAAAACAGTGATTCACTTTGTCGAGGATTGTGTCGACGTTTTGCAACAGACGTCTCGACGTCTGTCAAGCTCGTCATCTTCAAGGACAATCTTTGGTCGACGAAGGCCAGAGGGGTGAGGCCGTTGAAGTTGAACTCGTGGAATTTTCTCATCTTTTCTGCAGGGAGAAAGGCGTGTGCCGACAAGTGTCAAGCATTCCTAGCAAGCTGGCAAAGCGATAAATCACTTGAATCTGCATCGTCACGCTGTCACACTCCACGACGCTCCGACAAAGTAAGAAGGCGAAGAAAGCGCGGCACGAGAGCGAAGGTGGAAGAGAGCCAAGAAAGAGAGAGAAATAGAGACGCGATTAGCTTTTAAATGCGTGTCGAGGGAGCTTTGACTAGTCGTGATAATATCGAGCTTATATACGAAAAGCGCAAACACGTTGAAGGGGTAGGGGGGGTGCGTGGAGAGCGTGGGAAGTATAAGGGGATCTGGCCTGTTCTCACGGCTCAATTTGCAGTCGTCGGAATAACAATTTCCGAGGCGGACTTTTGACCGGGGCGTTATTTACCCTCATGCATTATTGAGAGGAGAGGACGAGAGAGCCTCTCGAGTTTGTTGAAGCGGGAATAGCCGACGAGAGAAAGAGACGAGATTAAGCCTGTGCCGTAGACGTCGTTGCCGCCGACGCTCTGTCACGCGGCAGTCGTAAAAATACACAGACCTGCTCCAAAGGAATCCCCCTTTCCCTCAAGCCTCGCTCCCTACTCAAGCCGACCGCCTTATGAAAGTTAACGAGAGAATTTCTGCGCGTCTCGAGCGCGACTTTGGAAGGAGAGCAGGGCAGTTTCTTTGCCGGCACGTTATGCCCTCGAAATCTCGCGCTTACCTCGGTCTCTCTGCTGCTCTCTGTGAGTCCCTCGATGTATTCTCTCTTTCTCTCTCCCAGCCGCGGCTGGCACAGCGATGGTCTGACCTAATACTTACCTTTTCCATTTGAAGAGAGAGGAGACTGGCAAGAGATATAGAGGAAATCACAGTAACGTTACAAACAGCTGGTGCGCTTGGTAATACGTCCGATGCGATAGATCTCTCTCTCTCTCTCTCGGAGCGCGTGTTCGTGCGGTTACCGGGATTGGGCATTCCAACGCGCGCAGGACAGCTCGCGAATCGAGTGAAATAGACACACGCCTGGCTGCGAGTAAAGGTATACCCCTACGCGCACGGATACGTGCGCGCTCGAAATTTAATATCCTTTCTACATCCAATACACCTTGCCGCTCTACTCCCTTTGCTGACGTATCCTTTTATTGCTGCGATTTTTTTTCTCTCTCCCTCTTTTCTTTTCTCCTTTGCAATTTTTATTTTAACTCTCTCGAGTGATATGGGCTCGCTCTCGAGACGACGACGGGGGACAGGATGGAACGAGCAGGTCGGCCTAAGGAATATCAAGGATCTGGGACGCTTGCGTGACTGTTATTGATGATCTTTATGGATATGGCTTTTATGCCGTCCCGGAGCGGGCCGCGTGTAGCAATGTGCTTTACATGCATTGGCATGATTTTTACCTCCTCGCCCTTCCGATTCTCATCTCTTATGTGTACACGTGCAAGGCCTTGGATTTATTTCTTATTTATTTTTCGTTTTCTTTTTTTTTCTTTTTTTCCCGAACTAATCATAATGATATCATCGATCGCTTGGAATTACGTTCGTTGGTCATCGTTAAAAATAGACCTTGATATCTAACGAGCCAGTGGCGAACAGAATATCGGTAGAAAGAAGCCCGCAGAACATCGTAAGAAAGAAAAAAAATGTTACACCCGCAGTATTGAGAAAGTAAAAAAGTTTGAATATCTTTTCATTTGAACTCTTAATAATTCGGTCCGAAGATAGCTCTCCTTCTCCCTCGCTAAAATTCCACGCTCGGCGCGTTCTACATCTGGAAAATAGCAGCACGACGGAGGAGGGGTTGGAAAGGACACGTGGCAAAAAGCGTGGAAACGCAAAGGAAAAAGGGGAAAAAAGAAGGAAAGCGCTGAGAGTCAGAGCGTATAAGCGACGGAAAGAGAAAGAGAGAGAGAGAGAGAAAAAGAGAAAAAGCAGCGATAAGAGCCCGAGTGCTCTCGCAGCGGGCGTGTAAGATGGAAAGTTGGGCTTTCGAAAGCTCGCGGGCATGGTGATTTCGGGAATGCGAGCCGGTAATATCCAAAAAAACACGCCGCGCGGAAAGTGATCAGCCTGCTCACCCGATTTTTCCCCGAAAACACTTACAAACATGGCAAGATACGAAAGAGGGTATGACCAGCACGCACGTGACGATGATCGAAACTGCGCGTGGCCTTTTGAGCAAACCGTCCCTTCTCCCACAGCCTAAACTCTCGGTCCTCTAAGTCTCTCCCCTCCGCTAGTCCAAGCACTCCAGTCTGACGTATATACGTTTGCAGAGATCGTTAACCCCTTTGGAATCGTCCGAGAGCGCGAGCGAGGGAGAGCTAATTTTCCAACGGCAGAGCCCTTGTCGTTAAGCCACGCTCCCCGAATGTCGCGTCCTCTGAATTTATGACGGCTATTTGCCCTCGGCCAGCCATTTTTTCCTCTCTATGTCCAGCATTAAAATAGTCTCCCCAAACGAAAATATTCTCTCTCCAGGCTCACTTTGCGACAGACAGTAGAAATAAGGCTTTTACGACGCCTAGAACTCACCTATTCCGAATATAGGCAGCACTCGCACACATAGACTACTTATATAGATCCTCTCTTGGCTTTTTCAGCTCATCGGAGCAGGCTAAATTTATCGCAATTCCGGCAGATTTCGAGCGCACAAGTCGCTCTTCCGCGTCTCGCCATATGGAGTCGGGGGATAGGCCACGTGATAAGATAATTCATTTGAGCCGTAGCGCGGCTAACGATCGGCTCATTGTGCCCCTGACAGCAGTAGCAGCAGCAGGAGAGAAGGACGGACGTCGGCGCTGGGGCTTGGTCGCGTGCGAGAGCGGTCGAGCGATAATGGAGCTTGGAAGCGACGTCCGGGGGGAGGTGGGGAAATCCCTGTTACGTTCAAAACGTCGTGGATCCTCTCTCTCTCTCGGGCCTGGCGCTCTGGCTGCTCATCCACCGGCGCACTTTGCAGCCTATCCATCTCAATAGACGTCGCAATCGCGGTAATCGAATCGAGAAGCGGACGCAATTAGATCTCGATTCTCCCTCGCTAACTCTCTCTCTCTCTCCCTCTCGCGATAGAGAGAGAGAGAGCAAGCTCTATTATGCACGCGTCCGCGGCAGAGATGCTCGCTCCACCTGCAGCTGGATGTATGGCGCACGTGGACGAGCGCTGATAATTCCGATATGTACGCGTACGCGGCCGCTCGTCGGGATTAGGTAATGAAAATCAGAACGTGTGTGCGTCGACGGGGGAACACCTCGTATCTTCGTGTAAACTGTGTGTGTGTACGTACGTGTACGTGTGCATATGTGTGTGTGTGTATAGATACGCACCCATATAAGGCTTCGTGCCGGACATTGAAGTGGCCAGCTGCTCGCCCTCCAACATCACCGCTATGTTGAAGTCCGTCACGTGGGCGTGGCCTAGAAAACAAAAAAAGACGGGCACGCCAGGATTTTAATAAACGACCATATGAATTTTACTTTGGACGCGCAGTATTAAATACATGTGCGTGATTATTTTTTTAAATTTTTTTAATTTTTTTTTTTTTTTTGTAGAATTTAACTAAAATCATTAGTTTTTCTAGATTTTTGTTGTTGACTGTGTTTTTTAACGGTTTTTCGTTTAGTAGAAAACTTTGCGAAAGTTTAAAGCTCTCGGAGCTTCAGAGACTAAGGTATAGAGAGCAGAAAAGTTTCGATGAAATTTAATTAAGTTCGAGGAAGTAAAATTTTTCGTTTCTCTCAGCTAAACTGGCCGGAGGGCGTGTGGGGTGGCGAAAGATAAAAAAACCAAATTAAACGTTTGTTTTTGCAATAAATTTTATTTATTCTTCCAAGTGAATTTTTTAATAAACCTTGAAGCTTCTCGTATATTTTCCAGTGGAAAAGCAGGGCGCAAACATATTTTATCTCTCGAAAAATCCAGATGACGCATATTTTTTATCCAATCGATAATTTATTAGCGCAGTATCTAATAGTCGGTGGTGAAAACACAAGAAATTTCATTCAAATTTATCAATGCCACGGAATGTCCAATTACTACCAATAAATTTGATTCTCCGATTTATTATCATACTTCTTCGTTGCGTGTGTTGTAGGTTTTGAAAGGAAACGTCGATGTTCGATATATAAAGTAAGGCGTATCGAAAATATACAAGTTTGTCAACGATATAGGGCGAGAGGAGGCGCAGAAAGAGCTGGGATGTATGCGTGTGTGGGGGAGGGGTGTGTGCGCGTCGTCAAGAGGGTATACATCCGAGACAGGGCCGGGACCTCAGTTTACTCTCGCTGCTTTTCTCACTGACGGCAAGCTCGCGCTAGAGGGAGAGAGAGAGAGAGGGTATATTGGAATTGCCTGTCTGCTTCATCCTGCCAACTCAAAGATCGAAAATGGGATAGCGGCTTCCTCCTTCTCCTTTTCTCCGGATTATCATTCTGGCAATCGAGATGCATTTAGCCAGCATGGATATAACCTCGCGTCTCCCCCTACCCGCTACCCGCTCACCCGAAGCAGCGCCAAACAAATCAAATTACACGCCTATATACTCATCCTTTATTTTTCCTTGCGTTCCATTTTAAAAAAAAAAACAGAGCGAGAGAAGGAGAGAAAAACAGAATTAAAACGAGAAAGAAAGTTAAAAGTTGGGAAAATTTATGGAGCTTAATATCGAAAGAGTATATTAGACTTTAGTGTTATCAAGCGCCTCGGGCTCTCTTTCTATCTCCCTCTTATATATGTATTTCCCATACAAATCTTATGATTTACAGGTATTCATTATAGCGGCGCATCTAAAATTTACGCGCGTAATAAACTCGAATCAAATGGAGCAGGGGGGTAGGACGGGGATGGGGGAGGCTTTAAAGCCGACGTTTTATAAATGCGAGAATACTGTAATTGAAGCCGGCATGATCTTTTCACACTCGAAAAATGAATTAACCCGGCGCGCGCCAAGTTTATGGCTCGCGCGTCCCAAATAATTTAATTTCCAGCTCGCTTTTCGTTATTAGAGATTTATACGCGTGTATATACATGTATACACGTACAGAAGACGTGAAATAAAAGCTCGCATTTAGCCTACGATTTAATTGGATTTATTCGGAGAAAAATACTACGCGAGTCGAGAGAAGTACAAGATGTTTTTATAAAACGTTGCCGATGCGTCTTTATTTTGCTTCTCGTACTGAAGAAACATTGCGCGTTTTCAGCGCAGACTAATGATTCGGGTTATTCGTCGGGTTGAATGCATAAAAGAAGACGTGAAGTGCAAATGTTGCATTCAGGAGAAAATTTTTTCTTTCTCTTTTTTTTCAAGAAAGAAATTTAATATTTTCGAGTGGCGATAAATAAGAGAGAAATGAATTTTTAATTCGGCTGCATAATTGTGAAAAATGAATGTGGATCGATTGCGCAAGAGAGTCGTCTCAACTTGGCCGGAGTACCTGCTGCTACTTCTTCTTACATGTAGACTCTCTTTGTTAATTCGTTTATCCGTTTATCATTTTGCGCGCACTTAAAGAAATTGGACTTTCTTAATGTTTTAAGCCAGCGGGCCAGCGCTTACCCACACATACACACACACACACACCCATACATATCCCGACGTAAGAGCCCGAAAACGGAGCTTTAAAAATTTTCCAAAGAAATTGCTCAACCTGAAAAATTTGTCAAAAGAAAACGAAACACATCATTTATCCCAGAAAACTTTGAACAACTTCTCAAAACTTTATTTATCTTTTTACAGGCACATTTATTAACTTAGCAACGTCTGTTTTCCGTGGGCAAATCCAAAATCCGGGTGGATTTTCGCCAATTTGCTCCTAAAAAAGTCTCCAAACTTCAGGCAGTTAGCGATTTTCGTTTTCCGAGCTAAAACATCGCTGCCCCCCCCCCCGGCGCAAACTCTGCTGAAATCACATTTGATTACCGGCATTACGACTAGTTGGGATTTGACTTGCTGACACAAACAGCGATTCCGCCGGCTAAAATTCAGCATGTATATATAGCTATAGCTTTGCCATACACGTAGAAAGGCTTGTTTGCTCCGCGGAGTGTACGTAGCAGCGTCGCAGCTATAAAACACCGTCTGATCGATCGAACGCGCAAACAATATTACTTGCCGCTGTGCCACCCCCCCTCTACGTTCTTTTTTACCTCAGCCAAAAAACAAAAATGCCTACGAGCGCGGAAGTATTCGGCTCTCGGTATTCGCGGCCCATTTGTATAATACACGTGCAAAGTGCGGGGAGTACAGGGCTATCGAGCCGCACTGAGAAATAAAAAGAAGTCGCTTCCATTCGAGCTCGCAGGCCTTTGTCAGAGCAGATATCGCGTTGACGCGAGAGTACAATCGAGGCGAATTCTCAATAAGCCCTTTGTAAAATCGCACCGTACGCGTTCGCTGTACAGAGAGCCGGGATACAGCTCAAAGTAGATCGTCATGCGAACGTAATGAGCCGCGCTCAATATAATGCCCGCCTGTATGGCGCTCGAGGGGAAAAGCTTCGAGTCGCGGCAAAGAGAAAGAGAGAGTGTGTGTGTGTGATTGTTGAAAAGCCGCGCTCGATATGGGCTGTGCCGCAGGAGGCGATAAAGGATGTGTGTAGGGAGGAGCGATCGTTACTCTCTGGCTTCTTCCCTTTCTTGTTACACGCGACTCTCGGCTCTCTCTCTCTCTTTCCGGGGCCGCGGGCTGTTTGAGTGGCAAGATTGCTACTGCATGATTCAAGGAAAATCGCTTGCTGCCGCTGAGAGAAAGCGATCGACCGCCCTCGTCAACCCTTCGTATCCTTCCTCGCCACCTCCCTACCCCGCGTACTTTTGCCTCGGTCTTGCTTAAGGGCTTGGAGAATGTAGCTTATGGCGACTGCTGGATATGTACGGATTGCCTAGTGTCGATGGCTTTTATTTTATCCTGGACTCTCTTATTCGCAGGTATTCCAGACTACACTTGCCATTGTTTAGTTTTCTAAAATCATTGAACTGATCTATAAATTTCACTTATGCAGTTTTTGTACTATTATTATTATTATTTATTTAACCAGAAAAAACATAGTTAGCATAGGGCAAGATCAGTTACCGTCTGTTACAATTACAACTGTAAAAAAAAATAAACGCTTCTGTCGTAAGCAACTTTGTTACAGCTGCCGATGATGTGTACTTAAAATATGCTTCGCGCTATATGGAGTTTTAAAAAACATAAAATGCTTTTTATTGGCGGTTGGATGAGATTTTCCTTCTAGACAATAACGTTCGAGGAAGAATGTAAACCTTCCATTACGAATGCATTATACGAGCATGCCAAAGATATTATGCGAATCGCGGGAAATTGATCCAAAGTGAAGCCATAAATTTTGTGTACCGTAGAAATTATCTGGAGACTGCCTAAGTATAGTTTATAGAGTTTTTTAGAATGTCTTATCAGACAGTTAAGATTAAGAGCATTGCAGAATAATAATCATCAAAAACACACTTAAATATGACCGCGACTTAAATACAAAAAAAAAAATAAAATAAAAAAGGCTTTGTTAGATCCTTAACATTTGACTTTTTTCATGAAATATTTGCTTTCTACGCAAGCGTTCACTCTTAACCGCGCAGCATTCAAATCAAGTTGTCTCTCTTTGGCCGCTTAATTCAAACTCACTGTCCGAGTAATCGTATCTTAAAGCACAGTAACAGCTGCTGCGTCTATGTACCTTTTTCTTCTGCAAAGCAGCTTGCTAAGATTAACTTTAACACAAAGCAAGATATTACTTTTTAAAAAGTCTGAAACGTTGAGAACTCAAGTGAAAGGAAGCAAAAAAAAAAAAAAAAACAAGAGCACGTTTACGTAACAGAATGTTTATATCTGATTATCTATAGTTATACACGCGTAATCTTCAAGTGATTTCGGAGTAGTTTAACCCACGGGAAAATACTTCTGATGGTTATTATATTTTATGATGATACAATAATCAAACCATCAAGATATAGAGTTACACAGTAAACAAAAAAACATTCGATTCATTACAATAAATGTAACTACTCTATAACGTGATCATTTACAATTACACTTGGGTACCGTTTTATGTACACCGTGTCCTTAATTATCTCTCGCACAGTTTAATTTATAATTATAACGGTAAAATCGATTAGAGCCTCCCCGAAGGAGCTGGCAAGAGTGCACAGCAAGAAATAACCAGGGAGTTGAATTTGCCAATAATGAAATTAAGAGGGCTATGGAATTGTCTTCGAAATACAATTAGCTCTTTCTCTCTTTGCTCTCTCGTTAAGCGTCTTTAAGCGTCTCTTTAATGAATTTTTATTGACTCCCAAGAAATTATCAAGTCGAGGTTGCGTTAGGAGTATGGTTGGTAAGTGATTAGATAAGATTATGATTTTGCGTAGTCGTTAAATTATTTTTAAAAACTCTCTTCTTTAGTATCAAATAGTTAGATATGAATCATATTTGTAGCATAAAATTGCAAGCGTAATCGTATAAGGACATGTATCTGTAAATTAATCGAATAAAAATAAATAAACAAAAATATATGCATGTGTGTTTTCTCATTAATATGGAAAAATGTCAAATGAATTTTCAAAATCGGAAAAAACTTCAAACCAGACGTAGTGTTCTCTACAAAACATTACTGAGCAGCAGATTTGCATGACAAATGAGCACAATACTAATTCGAACACCATATAAAATTAATTTTCGCACTGTTGCCTGAAATTTATATGTATAAACTTCATAAAAGTACATATTTAATGTGTTTATATAAATTTTGTATGAGGTAAATATTCACCTCATGAAAAATTATCAATACGTATTTTTTTTTCAATATTTATATGTTCTTATCCCGTAAGTTCACGTGAAGTTTGAACAGGCTTTACGTAAACTGTTTATAAATTAAAATTTTTATTATCGAGTAATACGTTCGTGAAAGTTTGCGCAAAGTTCGCTTGAACTTTATGAAACATTAAAATACTTGAAATTTTGTTGTAAACAAAATTTATCAAGTAGCCGAAGTCTTGACTTGCAAAGATGTAAGTGATGTCTGTTCTGTAGTATAAATTCAAGCGCACAAGTAAACTATAACAATGGTTTTGGCAGTAATTTATTACCGTTTGATTAAACAGTTGATCATGATTAAAATTAAAAACAAATGTCAAAGTAAAGCAACTGTAAGAGCTGTCGAAAATTCAAAACAATGAAACTTCATTATTCGAGACAGCGAGGTAGTCTGTAATAATTTGTAGCTTGAACATCTTATACGCATCGCCGGCGGAAGGTGTTTCTTCTTCCTAACTTTTATCCAAAGAAAGCCACGGAATGGGAATTCCGAGTTCAAATTGAGACAAATAAATCTGGACAGCAACGCTCGGTTCTGTTTCGAATTAAAATTATAAAACTGTTTCGATATAAAGAAAGAATTAACATTAAATTAATAATAATGGCTTTTCGTGACTGATTAGCGATGAGCTGTATTTATTTAGCTGAAAGAAAAACTATAATTGTGTTTGAATTTCTTATTTCAACGATTGATTTAAACGAGATAAAAGTTAATAATAAAAAATTTAGAAATAACTGTCTGGAAATTAAACGATTTTTCAGATGAAGTAACGTAAATTTAGCTTTGGCAATCCTAAGTATATTACGCTAATTCGTATACTTTTTTTTTAAATTTTATTAAATTCTATTATTCGTTTGAAAAAAACTTATTATTTATAAATTTCCAAAATAGCACTTTCATAAAAGAATCCATGTGTTTTAATTCAAATACATTGTTTTCCAGTCTCTAATTCCAATTTAAAAGTTGCGCGCATGAACTCACACCGATACACTTATACACACAGTGCGGCCGGCGCACAGGCATTCACACATCCGTACGGCGATGGTTGAGGCGCTCGCCACCGAGCGCTGTTGTTGGCGACTACGCTCCAGTCTAGAAGCTGAGCTCCGAGCTAACGCTTCGCTTGTTTTTATTTGTTGTTCCGAATTTTGTACGCCTACACGATGCCGACAGCGTCAAGCGTGGCTGGAGAAATTGTCGTCGATGCGTTGCCTTACATCGATCTAGGCTATTATGATCCTGGCGTTCGCGAAGCGGTAATTATTGCTTTATCTTATTTATCTATCTCAATTTTTGTCTACTCTAACCTTTTCTAGAAGATGTTTGAGAGTAGATCATTTAACTGTTCCTTTAGTTTCATATGTACCTACACTTTTGTTATTTCTCATCAATATTTCTTAACTATTTTATGCCTTTCTTTTAGTAATCAATTTTCTGTATCTAATTAAATCACATCATTAAGTTTATAACAATGAATAACATTTTTTTAGGCTATTACAATGGTCGAAGAGGAAACTAGACGTTACCGACCAACTAAAAATTATTTAGAAAATTTACCCATCTCAAATGCTACTATGTTTGAAACAGAAATATTAAAGAATGAATTTGAAAGGTTACAAAACCGACAAGCTATGGAAGTTTTGAGCATGAAGCGATACGAATTGCCACCTCCTCCTCCAGGAAAAATGAATGATCTTACATTCTGGAATGAAAGTGTCGAAAACAGTTATGCACAATTAGAACACCAGTCAACTCGGTAATTTTAACAAACATTGGATATCTATCTTTGTGTACATAAAAATTAATATTAATATGTAATTATATTTTTCAGTATTTGCAATTTAGAACTCATGATGACGTATGGATGTGAAACGTGGAAAAACTATTTACAAGTTCTATCAAAATTGTTGGTTGACGTCCAGAGACAATTGCAGATATGCAAGAAGATAATTCAAGAAATTAATTGGCAAAGAAAATCAATGCAAATTCAAGGTGGAGAAAGGTTGAAAGAATTAGAATCTGAGTGGGTCGGATTAGTTTCCAAAAATTATGAAATAGAACAGATTTGTGTGTTTTTAGAAAATCAATTGAAATCCGTAAATAGCCAAAATCATATGTAAAGTATCATATCCAAATTTTAAATAATTACTTATAAATTGTAAATATTATCTTTTATATATAGAATATTGAGAAAAATTAGAATATACAATTTTACCTAATAAATTGACTGATTCTGAAAAATTCATCTTAAAACTCTTTTACCTTACACCTGAAGGTCACACTGTTTTAAGAAGATAAATCTTTTTACAAGCGACTGATAAATATATTGATCAAATCTTTAATTTTTGTCTAAGTTTATTCATTTGGATTTGATAAAATTCAATATTTTAATTTTAGTTATTCACTTATTTAACTGCATGAGTTATTACTAACATTATTTCTTACAATCATTAAACTAAATAATAAATATAATGAATAATCTTAAATTTGTTCAAACAATATTCAAAAAGTAAACGATCTCTCTCAATTAGTAATGATACAATTAACGTGTAAGCTCGACAATACTGCTATATCAATTAACAAAACAGGAACTCCAATTTCATCGAATACTCAGGGCATAAATGTAACCCGCTGTATAGATTATCGATTTAATCGCAAGAAGAAACGCGTAAAAACGTACAGGGCGTTTACCAAAGGTCTAACACCTTAAAGCTCCCAGCGCTAATAACCATTTCTCAGCTTCGAAGCCAAATTGGAATATCCAATGTAGCGAAACGATTCGTCCACGCTCTCGACCTCCTGCTGCTGCTCTCCAGCCCATCAGGTAAATGATCCGTAAGCTATACCTATATATAAATACGCACATAAACACGCACAGGCGCACGTATATCTAAATTTCGTCCACAGGCCATTTATTCCTCTTTACCTATAAAGGCCCTTTATCGCTTGGCCTCGATCCTCTCGCTCTCATTTTTTCGCTAGATTTGTCCAACATTCGAATCTAAATTTGCATCTTTAATGTTCGGATAAAAGAGAGCGGAAAAAGCGCGCGCGCGCCCATACACGCGCTCTCTTTTATGTGACGCAGCGCGAAACGACGTATCAGTAGTTCATGCATAAATATAGTCAGCCGGCAGCTGTTTTACCAAAAGCCTATATCTCTATAAAACGCCAAGTTTTGTCTTCTTTTGTTTTTCTCCTTTCACGTGCGAAAAATAAACTCGTTACACCCGCAAAACGCTTATCATCGTAAAACGAGCGTTAATTTGCCATACGTGCGATTAAGCCATCGAGATATTCCAGAAGGTAGGCTACATTAGCCGAGTTGCATTGGAATTTAGCGCGGCATACACGACAGAGCTCAAACGTTCAGTCGGGCAGAATAGCGTTGCGGTCGTTGGGGCTGAATGCTAAACTGCTCGCCGAGGAAATTAACGCAGATAACGGCTGGTTCGATCGGCGCGCCATAAGACGGCGTTATATTATCAGGAGATATAGCTCAGCCGATATAAACAGTCGTGCACAGTCGCGGCATTGGATTTTCAATGTTGCAACAATTGGCAAAGGGGCAGGAGGGAATAAAGGCCAACAGGGGAATGCTCTTGGCGCTGGAGAATCGTTGCCGAGAGGGCTTTATAGCCTGGCAATTACAAGTATATACATATATAAGCGAAGCACAACGGGCCAAATAACAGCAGGAATGCAATTTTCGTTTTTACGCATAGGTATCTGCAAGCGCAAGCTTGCAATCTATGCCCGCGCGACTTCGCCCGGTGTCTCGGTTGCAAATAGCCGTACGACTCTCGCGGATATTATAGAGTCGGACGCGTATTCTCCTCGCGATAATTAAAAGCTGAGAATACAAGAGACAGCCAACGTCGACTTTCTCTCCCTCTCATCTCGACTGCTCTCTCCTATGTGTTTATCCGTACGTATACACAATCGCGTGGGAGAGGGGCATTTATCTCTCTCTCTTCCTTTCTCATTTCCCTTTTAATGACAGCGAAAGCCTGCTCTTTAACGCCCGAGTACTTGTCTCCCCCCAGCGCACCTATACACGGCTCCTTCGTCTTGCGCGATAGACACCTGCACAGAATTTCTTTTCATTATAGCAACGAATCCATCGCCCCCTCTTTCTCTAGCTGTGTATGTATTCAACCTGGTTTTCTTTATTCTTTCTTTCTTTTTAATCGCCAGCGGTAACAATGAGTCGCAGCTTGTTTCAAAAATCTCGGCAACAATGCGTAGAGGCATTGATAATGAACGAGAGAGAAAGAGCGACGGGCGGGGGCAGAGTACGAGAACAGTCCGAGGGAACAAGATGAGAAAACGGGCCGCTGTCGTATTCTTTTAATAAACCCCGCCCGCAAAAACCTTTCTACGCGATCTTCCTCGCATTTTTCTCTATATTTCATTAGATGTATAGACGGAGAGATGGATGAAACATACACGCGGCTCGGAAGAGGGGGAGGGTATAAAAATCCTTTCTACCGGCCGCACTAATATCAAGAGCCGCACATCCTCGTAAAATCTGCGGAGAGTAGGCTGGGCGAAGCAGCCTCGTCGGAAAGGCACAGTGTACAGCGTACAGTAGGCCCCCGGAGCTCTTGTGTCCCTCCCCAATACGCCTCTATACACACAGCCCACATATATTTCTTTCCGCTGGGCTCGTGTGAAAAATCGTATTCGTTCTCGCAGTCATCCTTCTCCTTTCCTAGCGTTGCTTATATATATATTGATCGCTAAGAGACGTTTGAGGGGGAGGAGAAGCCCGAGAGAGAGAGAGAGAGAGAGAGGAGGTGAATTCGAAGCTACGGGGAAAGCGCCTCTCGAGAGTCCGGAAAAATTGCCACGGCTGATTTATCGTTGTCGTCGTCGTCGTCGTTGTAGTCGGTCGGGTATAAGAGAGGTATAACGTCCGCCGAGATAAACGAGACGGCTTTGAATTTTGAAAGAGTACAGCTAGACTCTCTGCTCGCCCACCCCCTTCCTTACTCCGGCAGAGGAGCTCTGGGAACTTGTTGCCCTCGGGCAGCTGTTTATAATAACGGCTCGCTTGATCGGCACATGACTGCCTGCTATGATCGCTTCATCCTTTATCGTTTATTCTTCCTCCTGCCCCACGCTTTTTCTTGTCTTCCTACCTATACCTCATGGAAATTCAATGTTTCATTGTTAGACATGCTCGAGCCTGTGCGTGTATGCGCAACGGGCTTTGATAGCTCATCATTACAGCGGTATAAGGAGCAAATAAAAGAGTTATATACAGGTATATAGACTCGCGCGATCGATTTTGATTGTCTCCTCGCGTGTGTCGCTCTCTCTCTCTCTCTCTCCCCCCGCTCGCGCTTTATTAATGTTAATAGAGGTGCATTATGCTCTGGCATTAGGAAAGAGCCGCGCGGAAGAGCAAGAGTCTAATGCTTTTAGCATAGCAGAAGCCCTTATATTGCGTTGACTTTGGCCTCGGCGACTAACAAGCGCGCACGGCGCCTCGACTATACGTGCACTCACGAAATATAATGGCGAATGAACGAGATCGAGAAATGTAATGAGCTATAATTTGAGATTTATTACATTTGGTAGTCGAGAGCGATGAGCATTAGCAAAAAGCTGGGCACTGCTATAGAGGAGAGCAGTATTTTATTTACGTAGACACGGTATATTTTTTGACTAATTATAGTAACGTGTTTCTTATGGTAATTGCACGCTTGTATTGTACATTTCCGTAAAATACAGTGGATCATTAAAAATTTTCGGGGTATTAAAAAGAAATTAAAATAAATTTTCACTATTACGTGAAATTTTTTAGTTCTGTTCGTTCTGAAAAATAATGTAATATTATTCATTTTGTTGATTTATACGAACCATTCCATGTAATGTACGGCTTAATGAACCTCTACAATGGTGGATTTTACGAGAGATACGTTATATAACGTAGAATAATACGTAGAAAATAATAATTGCATTATAATGCAATTATTATTTTCCAAATTCGAGCACATTTTTCCAATGTAAACAAAAACATTTTGTGTAATCAATTTTTTTTGTTTAATTAAGTAGAAAAAATACAACAGAAACAATAGTGTACAGTACATCTGGATAATTAAGGACTGGAAAATTAATTATTGTAATGTAATGCAATAAAAATACTGATAATTCTTGTTTCATCTTTTAAATGGGGAAATAAGCATCACAAAAATACCGACTGTTTATTTGATTCTACGTAGAATGAAAAAAAAAATCAAAACAACTATTAAACATGACTATCAGCCTTTCTGCAGAATCGAATAAAAAATTTAAGCGTTCTCATTATCGTTAGAAAGGCTCTATTAAAATGAAGTCGTTTTAGGGAAAAAACCCAAGTTTAACAAGTCGTAGATCATTAAAACGATTCTCACGTTGCTAAAATTAGCTGCGTCATTCTTAAGAGACAATCTCATTTCATCAGTTTGATGTTTCTATTATTCGGTGCCGTAAGTACATGCAGCGTCGAAAAACATGAAGATCCGTGTACTAATCCGTCGTGCATTTCGAAAATGGCTTATTTATCAAAGTTTTAACTAAAATCTCACGTGGACATCTGAAAAGTCGTGTATAATACATTCTGACGCTCAGTGCCATCTACGCAACCCGCGCCTCTTACGATTTCAGTGTAAAAGATGTCATATTACGCTCCGCGACATTACCCACTTTCAAAGTTTCCTCAAGCTCGCAAATAATTTGCACATCCGATTAACGTTTTTGCACTCCCAAACCAGACCCCTCCAAAGCCTTTGACTCGTTATCAAGTAGAAGCAGGGAGAAAAAGCGAGTATTATATCTACGTCTCGGATCTAGATGTCGCAATGTAATTAGAACTTTAGCACTTATACCTATCGAGCCCTTTCTCTCTATCTATATAAAATGTGTATAATAAGTTAACAGCGAGCAAAGTTATGCTCGGCGAAACTTCCAAAATTGTGTATTAAGTACGCGTGTAGCCGATTAACGAAAGCGACAATTTACCTAGCTGGGATATCACTTTGTCAAAATACGTCAGGTCGTCGCAATTACATTAGTATACAGCAAAGAACTTGACGCGTTTTGCGCTTCCTTGCATCGCTGCGACAATCACCGTATAAACGCCGAAGCTTTGGAAAAAAAAACAACAGCAACACCTTATCCGAGTAAGTATATATATTTTATCTGAAAGACGCAGTAAATACGAGTAGGTAGAGGCTCGTAGACTATATTTTTGCCAAAGCTTTGCTCGAAACACACATTACACAACGTTTCCCATTTCCGAACAATCTCGTAAAAGCCTTAGCCGATAGTGAACCGGGCATTAAGTTACCCCTTTCTCTCTCTCTCTCTGTATCTCGAAAGAAGAACGAAACGTCGTAAATTGCAGGAGAGAAAGAGATAGAGAGAGAGAGAGAGAGAGAGAAAACGCGGAGAGATAATGGAAGTTGTTGGCGGAGCAAACGCCCGGGAGCCCGGAGAAAACAGCAAATCGCGCGCGCCTTTTTCACCTTTTCTCCGCGCGCGCACGCATTTGCATTGAAACACTCTTGGGCTTCTCCTTTTACCCCGGGCCGCGCGATAGTTTGCACGTGATCCTTCACAAGAAGCCGATCTTTTTTCTGCTTTACGCTATAATGCGGCAGAGAGAGAAAGAGAGAGAATCGCGATGGCTCGAGGTTTGCGTCGGGCTAACGGAAGCGAGAGGGAGAAATTGATGATCGCGTCTCTCGAGTTAATGGGCTCTCGTGTAGTTCGGGGCGGGGAAGAAGCCTGCGCATCACGCAGCGCAGCTACGTTGTTTACGAGACTATCGCTTGCAGAGGCCTGATACCAAGGACGCTTAATTCCGCGCCGTGCTTCCTTCCCAGATTTGGCCTTTTTGCCATTTTCCCTCGGTTTATGTGCACAGCGTAATACAGCGTCGCTTATACTTTTATATTTTTCACTTTTAATCCGAGAGCGCTCCCCGCGAGATCCGATTGATTTATTCAAGCAGAATATCGGTCCATTAAGCTTCGACCGCGTAGTTTCTGCCGAGCGGCTTGAGGCTTCATCCTTGAAGCACTAGCTGCATGATTGATGCGGCTTAAGTAAGCTCCCGACCAGCCCTCTCTCTCTCTCTCTCTCGCGCGTCAATCAAAATTTGCCGTCATAATTTATGACGATCAAACTACAATGCCCTGATTATCCGCCTTCTCCACGCTCTGAACAATGTAAGGGCGTGTTCGCGTTAACGCGAAATATCGTTTCGTAATGATTTATTTTGCATTATTTAGATCTCAAGCGTATATGCGCATGAGAGAGAAAGGCGAAGAGCTGCGGGAGGGGGGGAATACTGACGAAATACTTGGCGAGCTTTGAAAATAGCAGCGATCGAAGCCTTTTGTTTCAAGCGAAATTGATATTTTACTATAACGCGAGCGCCTCAAAGTGAAATTTTTTTAACAAAAGGCAACTCAATAATCGATGCGATGAATTTTGGAAAAGTATTCAGGGCAAAATTCTTCGTCAAAAGTCTTTGACTACCATCTATACAAGTGAATCGCGGTGTAAGCTATTTCGCCTGCGAATACACGTCGGCTAATTAATCACGACAATGAATAATCACATCTTTAAGCGCGTGTATTTTAATCAAATTCGCCGGAGTTACAGAAATGCCGAGTAAGCGCGCGCTACCCATATCCCTTAATTACGTTAATGCGCGAACGTATTCCGCAACGCGTTTAACGGGATTATTTCAAATACGTGCATAATGTACATTCATATACATATGGAATTCATATCGGAACGAACGTCGTTGTAAATAATTATACGGAGACGAAAGGCCCGAAGCCCCGGCAAAGTTTACGTATTCAAACGAAACGAGCGGAGAGAAAGAGTCTCCTCGGCGCAGTGTCGCGGAGTCGACTCGACTAATACCGAGCCGCACTACTGACTCCCTCTCCTCCTTCTTCGCTCTCGTAATTGCGAGCTTTCCTTCGAGCAACTTTTTTTTCTCAAAAAAAAAGGGGGAAATAAAAAAAGCTCAACGAACAGAACTAACGAGCTTCCCCATCAACGGTCCTCGTCGCAGTCGTATAATTTTCCTTTCTCTTTTTTTGTTGCATTCGTTCAGTTGACACAGCTTGTTCAAGCAACAGCCACATAGTCCAGCAGGCAATAGAAACTGCACGCGTGCGGGGCTGTAGAACGAATCCTCGCACGGTTCATCGCACCCCACCCCCCTACTGTACCTTTCTCTCTCTGGCACAATTGGTTTTCATTGCGCCAACGCGAGCCCCTAGATTCTCGCTTCTCGACTCTCCGACGGCGATAACGTTACGAAGGAGCTAATTAAAGGACGTCACTTCTTGGCGGTGGAGCTTTCACCTCCTTTACACGGCACAAAGCTTTCGCCAATCGATAATTCGCCTCTCGCTGTATGTATAGAGCGAACGTCTGTTGCTGAGCCACCCCCTCCCCCCCCCTCTCTCACTTTCTCATTATATATACCTGCGTTATTTGGAGGAGAAAACGCCTTGTGCTTTATGTAAGCTTTAGCGCCGATGCTCGATTATTTTTTTATTCCTGTTATATCGCCAAGATCTCGAGTTCGACCTGGATTGGGCTGCAAAAATTATTCAAAGGGAACTCAGGTATTCCACGTCAAGTTTTATAAAATAATATTTATTACCTAGACTGAAGGTTTGAGAAACGGTATAATTCAATTCGAAAAATTAATTTAATGTCTTGTGCTTTTAATTTTGAGTTGCAACGTAATAAATGAAATTTTTGCAATTTAAACAATTTAAAACAATGCAGTGATGCCACGTAACCGACTTGTCTAAACAAAACTTTCAACAAACTAATTTTTACCCAACTTACAGCGCTGCATATGCTCCCATTTTACAGCGAGTTAACGCTGTTAATCCAAAAGCGCGCCAACTCAGGAACGTCGGTGTCGCGTCTCGTGCGACTATATCTCGAAAATGGATTATCGCATTAAAATGGAACGTCATATCGCGCTTGGATATACGTAAGTCGACGTAACAGCGCATGTATGTAAGCGCCAGGCTCGAGACACCCCTTGGCATTTCCATTTTGGCGCGTGTTTCCTATACGCTTCGACGTTTGCGCGCGTTTTCTGAATTCGAGAGGCCCATTGTGAAGTCGAAAAAGAGCGGCGGACTGAAAAGAGAGCGAGTGAGACAGCAGTCAAAACGCATTGCCCTCGCTACGCTATAAGAACTCGGCAACTGATACGCGACGCGCGTTTTAAATTGTAATCATGTCTGTGTGTGTATCTGTGTACGATATGATTGTGCAGCAGCTTATTGTTCTTTCGTCTTGATATTATTTCGTTTCCCGCGGGCGGAATGTACTTCGTGGCAAAAAGATACATATTTTTGAAAAGTCTATCCTGTGAAATGTTCGGCACTGGAAAAATAAAAAGAATCCGAATACAGCGAAAATATAGATACAGCATTATTTTTTAGTGCGTATGCAACGGCAAATTTATCAATTACCGACCTCTGGTTAAACGTTGACGAAATTCCCCGTACGCAGCACTTTGAAAATAATGCGGAGCGCGTGTGTATGTATATGTATGTGCGTCTCTCCAAGTTGTCGATTGCAGTTTTGCCCAAAGAGATCTACATGCCGTGACCTGTAAAATTTTCCACGGGAAGCGCATGGATGTATGTGTGTGTGTGTGTTGGTTAAAGTGTCGAGTGAGAGACTGTGTGTGCTCTCGAGCTCAAATACGTGTGCGTGTGTGTAGATGCTGTGCTTCAAAGACTCCCCCGATGCCGGGCGGGCGCGTCGAAGAGAAAATTTCCAGTTTCCTTCACATGTACCTCCGCGTCAAAGTGCGCGCAACAACACAAACTCGGCCAAAAGTACGTTTCAACGGCTAACAACGTTACCCACGCTCAACTGAGCTCGAGAAATTTTCGGCGTTGTAATAACGACGAGCCATAAGTATACATACCATGAAAGCGTTCGTTGCTCGTTTTGTTTTATTTGTTTCTTTTGGCCAAGCTCAAAAACCACATGCACAGACGCAGACGCAGACGCAGCCACGTGCGCGCACATGTCCCACCGAATAATTCATCCGAATATCTTTCAACTTATGAAATATTCAGAAAGTCTTAAAGTTAAAGAAAAAGAAGAAAAAGGAGGCGGAGGAGCCGGAGTAGGAGGAGGACAAAAAGAGACAGATTCAGGCTTAAGATATCAATAAAAATAACATACATCTCTCGAGAGCCATCTCGCATTAATCTTGCTCTCGCTCTCGCTCTCTCTCTCTCTCGTTGGAAAATACACGGGAGGGGGTGAGCCCCCAAATCTCATATCCTCCCAACATTTTTATCCCGAGCTTATACATCGTCGCCGGTGTCGCCGTCATCGTCGTCTTACTCTCCTTGCCTCTCTCGCGACATCCATAACGATCATATCTCTCTAACGCGCTCCGCAGCCTTGCTAAAGTCTCGCCACGCGCGCTCGTGTGTATGAGTCGCACAAAGGCGCGCGCGCTCCCAATGGACATCCGATATCCTGCTCACCTCCCCCCCCCCGCTTTCCCTACCCTATAGCCGCACTTTCCATGGCCAGCGTCGTTTTCCATCGGTTTTTCCTCTTTTCTCTTCCTTGATTTCCTCGCAGTTCCGCGCGCGCGTTTCTCTCTCGCCTTTACGACGCGCCGAGCACACAGCCGGTGATAAAACTCGCGCGCTCTCGCGCGTCAGATGCGCATAATGGAGTAGCAGGTTGAAAAGGAGCTCCAGCTAAAGGAACTCCATGCTCTCTATATACGTGTATATCTATACATACGTGTGTGTGCGCTGGAATGTGCGCCCGCAAATGCTTTCCTCTTCTTGCTTCTTGCCTCCATGCCCCTCCCCCACCCCCGAACCCCACGGCTACGGCTTTTATGCTGGTATGTAACCCCCTCTCGCCACACCATCTTTCTAGCTGATTATACCTTGGTGTATATGTATATACACTTATACGTATATACAACCTCGCCACGACGCATCTTCTTGCCGTCGATAGCACGTTTATTGCAGGCTCATTCCAAAACATATATGGAGGTGTGGCATTCCTGACGTCGGCATCGCAGGCATTTATTTGTTTTCTTTTTTTTTGCTCTTATTTATTAGTATATTATGTTACAAGGGACAGAAGCACGTTATTATTCCCGCGCATGAAAGTAGTATTTATGCAAGGGAATAACTGCTTTGTAACATACGTATTTTTATTTCCGATTTGTCAAGGTGTCCTGTAAAAGAGGGAGATAAAAAGCCATTTTATTCCCGCACGGGAATAATGAGGCCATTATTCCCTAAGGAATAAAGCACTGTGTCTCTCCCGAATTTACCGTGAATAATGAGGCCATGACCTACCGGGAATAAGCTAATTTTTTTGTCTACTCACGTTATATCCTCAACCTTGAAGTTTTTGCGCCGATTTACCAAAGTGGAATACTTTTATTGTCGTACCAGATTTTTCGGATTTTTTATTTATGAGTGATTAAAGACGTTCAAAAATCATTTATCAAAGAGAAACATTAGAGAGACAGAGGATGTGTGTAAGAAAGAAAAAAGATGTAAGCCTGCGTAAGATTTAATCGAAAAAACGTCTAAAGTGATTCGTCATTCTTTTTTGCTTGCGCGTAGAGGAAGCCTTGTTTCGCAGATAAAAATATTTCGAGGTAACATGTTAGAAATGTTGGAAAGTCAGCGTAGAACTAACTATTTTTGTGTAGCAATTGATCGGCAGATTTTGGACAGAGGTGGTTGATATTTATGTTTTATTTACGATTAGTCGGATACAAGACGTTATAAGTAAGTGAATTTATTTTCTATTTTTTTTAATTTTCTTATGTTTTTCTTTAATATTTTGTCACAAAAAAATGACGCAGATTGGTAATTTTAAATCTAATCCGTTAAAAATTTTTAGAGATATTTAAGTTTGACGGTACAATATTTTTAAAATTATTTTATTATAAATTTTTTAAATACTTCTTGTTCAAATTTGGAAGAGTAATTGATTATTTTAAACTGAATTTTCAAAAAAATTCGTTAATTTTACATCGAATTGTTTTTTGGAAGTTAAAAAAATTATTTAATTATATTATTGTGTAGTACAACAGTGTGATAATTAAGAATTATGTTTTATACAAAAAAAACAACGCTATCAAAACAACGTTTATATCTTCTTTAAAGACTCATTGCTTCATAAATAAAATGGGATAAATTAATCTTGAGGCAATTCGGTGCCAAATAGTTAGCGACTATTTTATAAACCTCATTCTTTTTCTGTCTGTCTGCCTCTTTTTTTCTCTCTCCCTCTTATGTACAAAAAACAGTAGTAGCAAAAAATTGATTCCCATCCACAATTTCATTACTCGATGGTAGTACAAACAATAATCTAAATGTATTTTGCGAGTTTATTTATTTGATTTTGTTTTTAAATCTTCGCACTCGGCGCTAAAGTATTTAGTCGCGCAAATAAAACGCTCGGAAAAGTGTTTCAATGTGCAAACGTCTAAACGAAGCTATATTGCCTTTTTTATTGCGTTTGAAAAAAGAAAGAGAGGGAATGAGCAAGATGTGGCGCCAAACACTCTACGGATAAAGATAAAAAAACATAAACAACAGCAACGCAAACACCCATTCAAGAGCAATAGTTTGGCAAATAAACAAACTCGGGGCTTTTGACGTTAAACAAATTGAGCGAGAGACAAACAAATAAAACAAGAATTAGAACAGTCGAGGCGTTTTATTGCCGGGAATCCATCAAACAGAAAATGTGACTTTCCCTCGCCATACGTTCGGTCTAACTTAATAAGTTCTTAGGGAAGGGTATTGAAACAGCGATATTTCTCGGAAAGTTCAAACGTAATGGTACGTGAGCTTCCATTAAATTTAACATTACCTATACACAAACACTAACGCAGGAGGGGGGCAGAGGCCAAGCCAAGATGCAAGCTTGATTCTCAAACTGCTGGAAATAAACCCTCCACTTTTCAAAAACTTTCAAAACAAATATCTTTCTTCATTTCCGTCGTTTTCTCAACGCGGTGCGTTATATGTAAGGCAGACGTACGTTGTAAAAGAGGACGTGACGAAACAAAAAAGCAAAAAAAAAAAAGAAATGGAACATGTGTAGGTAAAAAGGTGCTCGAAATCGAAAAGCTTGCCTTTTCACGAAAGCTCGAGTCTCCGGTAACGAGAGTCGTGATTTTCGATGCGCAGCTCTGTCACGCTCGAGAACACGAATCTCCAATTCCCCAACTGTCCCGGGCAGAGAAGTTCTCCGCCACGATGATATTCCGCATCAAGCTACGGGAGTGAAGTTCCGAGAGACCGTCTAGCTGATCGGCCGGCATGGAATTACCAGGATAATTGTTTAATCGAGCCTAATTGATTGTGTCATTACAGTCAATAAGTAGACGTATACTCGTCGAAAATTTATCCATTTTATCCGTATCTTCAGTTTTCTTTTAACAATATGCCGCTTTTTTTAATGGTAAAATTTCATCTAGGTCACTTTTTTCCCCCATTCTCAATAAAATTCGCCAAAATTTCTTTCTATCATTTTGCTGCTCGAGTACGCGATAATGCAATCTGGACAAATCCAATCATACATTCCGCAAATGCAATTCCCGTTGAAATAGCAAATTAATTAATTTCGTTTCATATGCCGTCTCATTCACGCGTATCAACGAATTTTCGTCATAGGTATATACAGACGCAGCGTTTCATGGTAGTGGATCTATTGTCAGGTAATGGCTGTTCTCGTTAAGCTCCCTTTTACGGTTTCGTGTTGGCGCCGGTAACGCGGGTAGTTTTAAAAAATTTAGCCTAAGGAACGAGAGCAGTATGTGCCTCCGTAAAATCAGGTCAATGAAAGATTAGTATCGTGATCGAGCGTTAATCTCCAATTCGCATACCGAATTATTTGCATTAAACATACACACGCTCTCCGAGATTTCTGGCTGGGAGCGGTAATGGAAGAGCTAGGCAAGCTACAGAGAGCGAAACTAGGACTTGCAGTCGTACCTCTCCCCCCCCCCTTTCGAGTTGAATACAAAATGCTAATCTTCAAAGTTGTATGAATATTTCATTCGTGTATTTGTTGTAATAATAATAATGATAATAGTTTAATATCATGCAAATCAGCTATCAGCATATTTATGAGCATAATGGATATATTGTAAAAACATCGCGCGGGAGTTTGTTAAGCCGCGTGCGAGAGAAATGCGTGCATGCCTGTCTACGCCAAATAGAAATTATAATGTGAGCACACATTCTACTCGGAGACGTTTTCAATTACTTTTGCTAAAACTGCAATGAACAAAGTTGATCGGACAAACGCTAGTCGCAAATGTATGCCCATAAGCCGATAAAAACAGCTTATGCTCTCTCTCTCTATCTCTTGGACTACGTCGTAAATATCTCGAATGGAAAAAGCTGCAGCTTTCAAGTTGAAGCGACTCTGAGCGAAATTAGCATATTTATAAAGCTTTTCGCGTTTTACTTCGACGTGTATTCTTGTTTACACAATGGAGGGGGTTTGCATGGAAAATTTCGATTTCATTTAACAGGGGGAAGGGGGAAGGAGGAAGAAAGGGAGCATAGGAGTAAGTTCGAAGTAGGGGGGGAGGGAGAGGCGAAAGGAAAAAAGGAAAAATTCACAAGAGTGACAGTTTGCAACGGAAATATCTCTTTTATCCTACTTTTAAGGAAAAGTTTCGTGGACTTTTGCCGTTGTTTTTCCCTTCTCCCTCAACCCTCTCTTCCCCCTTTTTTTTCTTCGTCCCAGAATACAAAGGCAAACAGAAGGATTCTTAGTTCTTGGCCGAGCATAAAAGAGCCCGGCCAAAGTTTTACAGAAAGGAGCAAGGGCTTCTTGCGCCGAGCGTTCATTATATTCGTTTACTGTTTTTCTAGTTTGAAAAAATAAAACCAAGAGCAGCAGGACGAGGAGGAGGGGCGAGAGCAGCAGGCGAGAGGAAAGGGGGGGGGGAGAGAAAGCAAAAGAAACTGTTCAGGTGTAGGGATTCGTGATTCTTCGTTTTCAAAGTTTACTTTTATCCAAGCGCAAACAGTGCGTACGCAATCAAAACACGCTTGTTGCGGGGCAATTAAATAAACATCCTCGCCGCGGTATATCATTTTAGACGCACACAGGAGCCGGCAGTGAAATCAAATTATGCGCCACTTTGCGCCGCTGTTGGGGGAATTAAAGTCGAAAGTCAAGTTCTTCTTATTTTTTTTCATAATAAAACATATTCTCTCTTTTATTTGACAAAAAAAAAAAATACTTTTCGATAGACGATAGTTTGAAAGTGCCGGTATATATATGTGTATATATATATATATTGGACGATCTTTGTACGTACATTTCTCCATCGGCAAAGTCTCACGTTTTCAGCTGTATACGGTATTTCTGATTTCGCGTTCGGCGCACTGAAACTCGACGTTCAGCATTTTCTTTCAAACGACTCGATAGCTCGGTCAATAATACCTTTTGCGATGACTTTCGTACAATCGAGCCCCGACTGTATAACCTACTGCCATTCTTTTTCCACTGATTTTTCTCCTATTCTTTCGGCACGTTTTACTACTGCGCCCCAGACTCTTCTTTGTTTCCTCTACATTTCCGTATTAAGCAATTTTCAACAGTCTACTACTCGCGACTTGTCGTATTCACGACTATACCGAGAGTGTCTTTTTACTAAAAATTTTCAAAACAACTTTTAAATCCAATTCGTAACAAATTTCGTAAGCCGGACTAAACGCGCAAAGGTTAAAAATGAAATTTTCGCGTGAAAACGCGCCCATTAAATACCCATATACTTAGCTTTAATAATAGCGTATTAAAATGCCTCCCTCCCCAAAATTTCAGCAAGATAAATTTTATCTATGCCAAGACAGAGATTTAAGAATAACCAGCAGAGGCAGCATAGCGCCGGTACGTGTAAAGAGCACGTGACTTTTTGCGCAGCGGGACAATGACCCACGAGCTCGAAAAGTAGAATATCAATCAAGCCGAGACCGGCCTACCCCCCGTAAAATTCATTCACGCTCGTATACACCGCCTCTTCCCGTCGTTTCCGTTCTCCATTTCTGCCCTCCTCGCCCCCCACTCCGCTACCTTTCTACTTGCGCGCTCGGCCAGCAAGTAGTATAAGTCAGCGTTTCACGCGCCGGCCGATCGTCCGCCGCATAAATCCGTGTCCGTCCGCCCCCCCCCTCTCCCCGTCTCCTTCTATTCCTCCTTGGGTTTTTGTCCCCTGCTATGTGCGATAGTGGCTAGTACTTTGTTCGCTGTAAGATTGGAATTTAAGATGGGGGGGACGAGTTAAGCTAGAGACCGCAGTCTACGTTTTAACTCTAGCAGCTTGCGCTTGGATGTGCATTACAACAGCCCGTGGCTAGAGGCTTGATTTCTCTCGCAGATTTCGTTGGCGATTTAAATTTGATTGAATTCTGATTGCGCTCGGAATTTGATATTGATTTATGCTGATTTGATAAGTATTTCGCCCGATTAATTTTCAGTCCACCACTGATACACGTGGAATATCAAATGAACGTATAACTAAAGCGTGATTAATAATAACTTTGTTCATTTACGTCGTTAAAGCACTAATTATTATAATTTAGTCATCATTTTTGGCTTATTCGAGTGAAATGAATTTTGATTCGAATGACTGGCTGTATAGTAGCTGATGTCTGATTAGAAGAGGCGGGCATTGTTTCGGGAATAAATTTATTTAGTAATTTATACATGCTAACCCCAATTTCGAAATATTTATTCCAAAAAATATAAGACCGTATAAAAAATATTCTTTTTTATTATTGGTTATATAGGCAGACATTATAATTAGACAAAAAATTTTAAATTATACTGAAATTATAAATTGAATAAGCATTGAACAATTTTTTATGTTATTTTGTTGGATGTTAAATTCAAAAAAGTGTATAAGTAATATAAATATTACTATTCTTAAAATAGATGATATAAAAACTTGCTACTTTTGCAGAAAGCCAACAATTTATTTCCAACATCAAAAATGAATCATTTTCGGACGATTTTTCAAAAGTTTTCAAATTTATTAGCGAAAATAAACTTTTTACGCAGTCTTTTATTATCCACAAGAAATCAAAATTTGAATTAACAACTTAGCTCGTAAGATAAATTTTACCATTGTCTTTAATAAAGTTTCATAATATTTCTTGAATTTTCAAAGTTTTTATAAAAAAAAACTTCTTTTCAGATCAAAAACTTTTTAGAGAAACAAAAAATTGATGGTAAACCTGTAGTTAGACGCGGAGTTACATTTAATTCACCGTCGATCGCATGGGACGTCCCCGTCCCACGCCAAATTTCGAGTTTGAATTTCCACCGAAGTAGTAAGATAGAAGCCATAGAAAGAATTACCGAAAAAAAATTTCCACCACACCTTGCTCTTTTTATTATACGAATTGCAAAAAAAAACTGAACAGCTGTTCTTGTTTGAATTTATGCAACAATTAGGCTTTATTATACGTCTCAATTAGGTAATAAATATGTATAAGAGCGAGAAAGACGAAAAATCGTCGAAATAAAAGACATAAGCAGAGGACATTGTAACTTACCCTCTTCGTCTAAAAGGATGTTATCCGGCTTAATGTCCCGATGGACTATTCTGTTCTTTTTCAAGTAATCCAGCGCCAGGGCAATTTCCGCAATGAACAAAATAACGCTCTCCTCGCTGAATTGAACGTCCTGCTGTAAGTGATACCTCAAATCACCGCCGAGCAGTAAATCCGATACCATGAACAGATCCTCCTCGTCTGTAAACACAAAATCGCGAGCCGGTAAGGAAAGTGAATTTTACTGCGCCGCTGCCTTATTTCCCGAGGGGACCACTTCTCTTCTCATCCATCACGCGGATGGTTTATTTATTTTTATTTTTTTTTTCGGATATTCTTTTTTCTCCGTCCTGTTTACAATATCAGCATCGGCATCAGCGTTTTCAGATATTTTACTTGATTTATTACCCGATATAAGCATTTTATTAGTACGAGCGTGATTATTTACTTGAATGTTTATTTATCGTTACGTAAAAATTAAGAGATAAAAAGAAAAGAACTTGAAAATAAATTAATAAACAACACGAAGTTACTTTGGAAAAGGCGCAGTTTTAAAAGTGGTCGAGGCTCTACTGGTATTTTTAAAAACAATGTAAAATCCTTGACTTCGTTGCAAGTTTCTAATTACCGTACTCAAATGTACACATGTCCGTAGTTTGCGAGTACATACAATTAAAACCATTTGTTCACAAACAAAAAAAGTTTGAAACACACATTTTATCTATTGCGTGCAATGAAGCTCTTTTTTTTTGTACCTAATTGACGTGCCCGTTCTACAATCTTTTCATGCGTTGGTAAAAAAATATGTTAAAACAAAAAACGATGATGCTTATCTGTTATTTTTTAAGTGGAATACTTGAAATCGTATTCGTTATTTTAATGAAAGTATTTCTGCAGTGGTCAATAATGACGCTAGCTTTCAAAGAAAAATGTTATATAAAATACGGTAGAACTGTTGTGTAACCGAAGAATAAAAGTGATATTGACTGTTCGTTAACAATAAATGAAATATTATATAAATATTGGAAAATTCTATTCAGAGCTGCAGTAACTTTAAAAAACTTGTAAACAAAAGTTAAAAATATCAGAGTCGCTTGACGTTAAAATTACGTTTTCTGAGGTCTATAGAGTTGTTTCAATTTTCTTAAACCAAATAAAAATCTTAGAAACGTGTGCCAATCAGTGACGTTTTCTTTTCCAAGAGAAAATTTTTAACGGCTTGCCGTTCAGTAAAAAATATAATAAAATTCGCCGTAAATCCGAGCAATTACTTTGATTGAAAGTAATTACTGTGTCAACGACATCTGATTATTTTGTTGTTCGTAATATTTTATGAGATTATAAAAATTTTATTTACTTTTTATTTAAGTTTACGACGATGATAATTAAAAAAAGTGAACCACGTCCCCCTCTTTTTATTTTAAGCTTCAAAAAATAAAAAATAATGAAATGAGTTGAGCTATATTTTTTTCTCTTTTGAAACGTAAATTTTAAAACAAGTATGTTTTCCCAACGTCCAATGGCAATAGCAATAAAAGAGAAAGTAAAAGTTCCGTAGGAATTGAAGTAAATATTAAACAGCTGTAAACAATGTCGAGACGTAAACATTGAAAAGTCTGCAAATGATTCTCTAAACTTGACGTAAAATAAATTATCAAAATACCAAGTGCACAAAATGAGATAGATTTAGCGGCGTAGTAAATAAGGTAGTCGTTACAAAACAATATGATCGTATATATTTAGCCCATACATTATGCATAAACGACGCATTAAAACAAACATTGAACTCGTGGCGAGTGTGTATAAAAATAGAGCAGGCTTGGTAGTATAAAAATGTATATTTGGGGGGGGGGTGTGAGGGGATAGATCGTGCCAGGGAAAAATGCGCCGGACGAGCGAGTAAAGAAAGTAAAGCGAGCAATGGGATATAGGCTGTATTGACAGTCTCGTCAATACAGCTGCCGCAGTGCTATAAATAATACGACGGCTGGAGTCATGCACACACGAAAAGCAGAGGGAAAGACAGGCGGGAGGTGGGTGTAGAGGGAATGACGAGATAGAAACGATGGTGGTGGTGGTGGTGGCGCTGGAGGATACGGTGGAACAAAGGGATAAGCGCGAATGGAGGGGGGCGGGGGGTGCGATCGTAAATTACCTTGGAAGCTGAACCACAAATTGACGAGGCAGGGGTGCTCCAGCCGTGAAAGTATCTCGACCTCCCGGGCGACGTTCTTGAGGGCGCCCCGCTCCGCGCACTCGCCCTTCCGCACGTACTTCATGGCGTACATGTTGCCCGCTCGATCTCGCTTCTGGACTATGCAGACCTGTGAATATTAACGAGTCGGAGGTGTGTATTACGTGGCCGAGCTGCCGAGAGCAGCGCTGCACGCTTGTATGGTCCGGGATTTTGGGCCTGGGCGTAGGGCTTAGAGTACGGAAACAACGAGCGTTTCGGGGATTTTTAGCCGAACACGCGAGGAATTCGGCGATTAAAGCTGTACGTATCGTTCGATACTACTATAGCAGATTAGCTGGTATTTTTGGCCTATACACTCTGTCGTTTGGATTTTGTTTTTTTTTTTAGAAAATCTGCCTTGCTGGATGTTTAGACTGCACCGAGAGGCAGTAGAGCACATAAAATACGAACGCGTAATCTTATACGAGCGCATGACGTCCATATGGCGTACGTGCGTTTTGTTCAAACAAGCATTGTAAACTAACAATCTCCCGAATTAGTTCTGCACCACTAGTTAAATGTAAGATTGTTTTTGCAACTTGCACGTTGTTCCTTGTTAAAAAAATTCTGTTTTATTAAACATTACGTGGAACAAAAAAATCCATCAATCTTGTCAAAGAAACCGTTAAATGTGCCAGTTTCACGGCTATAATGGCAAAATAAATCGAGATATTCTTCATCGGAGCGATTTAAATTCGGCTGCTCTTCGTCAATAATTTAAAATGCACTACAGCCTCGGTTGATACACCGACTATATGATATCCATCAGCGAGAGAGAGAGAGAGAGAAAGAGAGGGATAGAATACGTTAATTAAATATTCGCGAGGCTGGCGCTAATGACCGAAGCGTATAACAGCATCAAATCCGCTCTCTCTCTCTCTCTCTCTCGGTCTGGCGTTATCTATAATTTAGCCTGTTCGACGCCATCATCAAGTCAGATCCCGATTTAGGGGCCGGGGAGGGAGGCATAACTAAAGTAGCTTTCTCTCTGTCTCTGTCGCTGTCTCATTTTCTTTCTCTCTTGAGAGCAAGAGAGCTCTTGGCCCTCGCTGTCTTATATATATATATATATATATACGACTGTCCGGAATCGCTGACGTAGAGGAGAATCGACAGAGAGATATATAGGGATACGGTGTAATAATTACCTTGCCGAAGCTGCCCTTGCCGATGGCCCGTAGGATTTGGAAGTGGTCGAAATTCACTGGAACAGAGAATCGATAATGAACGCTATGTGTCGGTGTCGGTATACCCTGGCATAGTTGAAGGGAAGCCAGGAGGTGGGTGAGTGGTAAGGGGCAGATGGGGGGGGGGGGGAGGGGAGGGCGTGTTGCTCGAGCGCTCTGCAACTGAGATTATACTGCCGGCAGCCGCTGCCCCTTAATGGGACGATAACGTCCCTTACATGGGCCGACAACCTTCCAACCGCCCCTTGGCTCCTCCTTCTCCAGCGCCAGCACTACCACCACTTCTCCCTGCCATCCCATCTCTACTCTCTCAACTGCTCGTGCGAGGCTGTTCTTGTACCGACACACGACCCCTGTATACATATATACATAGAAGCTCACGCAAGCGCAGGCATACGATCCTTTCTCTCTCGGCTCGCGTGCATTAGAAAGTACGCCGACCCCGCGCCGAGTCCTTTATCCGATAATTAATAAAAAGAAAAGAAGGGGGGTGGCTAACAGAGGAGAAAGCGCCGCTCTTGCGCTCCGTTCTACTAACGAGGCCGTAATATATATATACACGCGCACGCTTATCACAGACTGAGGGGACGTGCGTCACTTTCCACGACATAGCCGTGCGCACGTATGGAAACTGCGTGTAATTGAAAGTAATCGCAACTGTCGCGTTGCTTTGTCAGGCCGCAAAAGAGAAAGGGGGGCAAGTATTTTTCCAGCAATCGCCAAGTAGGCCGGAGCGCACACACACCTTGACATTTGTACAGAGAGTCTAGATAAATATTTATCGATCGAACCGGCGACGGGCCGACAGGGCCCTCGTTGCCCTCCCCGCAGCCTCCCCGAAAGATAAATAGTTCTCCCCCTCCGACTTCTTCTTCTTCGCACCCTCTCTCGGCTGTGCTCATTGAGCCCAGGCGAAATAATAAATATCAGTCGCGGTCAATTTGAGCCTTTCACTCCGTGTCTCTCTCTCTCCCTCTCCACCCCTCCCCTTTCCTCCCTCCCCTCGTTTCCTCTGGTGAAAAAATGGTGGAAAAGTTTTGAAAGCTCGTATATAGGCAGCCACTTCTATTCAATACGTAAAAAGCCGCGAGCCTTTGACGCTCAACTGTGAGTGAAGGAATAAGGCGGGGCACGCGGGCGAGGGAGGGAGCGGAGAAAAGAAACTTGGCAGGATTCGCAAAGTTCGTACTGTATGCGAAACCCAAGTATATAGAGTGTGAGAGGAGGGGTACCTACAACGCGCATTAAAGTTTTCCAGGATGTACGTACACATACACACAAGTAGACTGGAAAATGTGTGAAGCTTGCTCGTTAGAGTCGAGCAGAGAGAGAGAGAGAGAGAGAGAGAGAGAGAGAGAGAGAGAGAGAGAGAGAGAGAGAGAGAGGGAGAGAG